>NQII01011553.1:0-21107 GCA_002778355.1 Clitarchus hookeri
TATACTGTTATCTATAACGTAGATAAAAATTACATAAATTATTGGGGCTTCCTGAAATAAAATATTACATGAAAACGTGAACCTAAAAACTGAAAAAAAAAATCACGAGTTCACTTGATAGCAAGTAAAAACTGTAGCTAAGGCCCGAATTAAGGCTGAAATATTAATATTCGGACACTGTGTGACGATACTGAAGTAGCAATAAAACTTCCGCTGTGTGCTTGTGACAGGCACATAGATATGTCAATTATATTCTTAAAATTTTACACTATTATTTTAACTTAAAGGTTTTTTTCGAATCTTATTATTTTAAAGAGATGGATTTTGTATCTAAGTTCTATGACAGTTGCAACACAATGGAGATACAAATAAACACTAACTACGGCACTTAGAAACAACAAAGAGTGCTAATGTTTTATAAGCTCCCAAATTTACAGTTAGAGTAACTGTATCCAAGTTCGTGAAAGTATTGCACAGGAAGAAAATTAATGACCGGCGATGTACACAATGAATACACTGAATTCATTTCATGAAGTAGTTCACATGCAGATTACATGGTTTTAAGATATCGCTACAGCTCTGCTTGGAAACGGGGTCGTCAACAAGCACTGAAAACGAACCACCCATTTAATTTATTGCTTAAATTTAAGTGAAGGGTCCGTCGAAAACGGTACCTGAAAATATTATTTGTGGGACCCAAAACATTAAAGTATATTATTTTACACACAGATGTATTTTCAAGCGGTTATTTCAGTAGTGCACATTCAACGATGATTAGAAACGTGGCTAGGTACGATAGTAATTGATAAATGCCATTCCTGGTTCACTTTTAAAATCCTCAATATGAAGAAACTAAATAATGTCAGAAATTAAAAAAATACAAAGAAACTTGTTGTTATCCAGACTACTTAAATTATTATACAAAACATAAAAAAACTAAATATTCAAATTTAAGAATTTAAAAATCTAAGTTAACAATCTGTAAAATGAACTATAAAATTTATAAAAAAACAATTACATGAAAGTAGATGAATATGTAACTATAAAATTTTAAAATATATACATTTAAAGTGTTAAACAACAAAATTAAAAATAGCACAAATTTGTTTTTAAAAATTTAATTAAAATCAAAACTTAATATCATGTCATGATTTAAGTTTTATTAATAATTTATTATAAATAACATAATAAACCTTTTTTTCAAACACCCATGTTTCTAAAACATATTATATTTATGAAATTTCAGATACTTATCATGTAAAATAATTTAAAACCTATTGTCCTTATCATGTACATGTTAACCATACATTTTATTTCTAATTTTTTCCTTTGATATAATATTTGTTTTTATTTAATTTTAACTAGCATAGTTTTAAAACAGGATTGAATTATTTATTTTATTAAACATTGTATTCACATAAATTTTTTACAATGTTTTTAAATTTATTTATAAATAATGAAAGCAAAGATATTTAAAATTTGAGAGGAAGAATAACAATTTGATGAGTTTCGTATTAATAAACAATAAAAAATAATGACTTTTCCTATTGTAAATATTGATGAGAAGAACATATAGTATAAATAGAAAAAATTCATATTTGAAAATATTGAAGAAATTATTATAGATCCTAGTAGACTTATATTAAAAACAAGATAATGAAAAAAAAATATTAAAATGGAAAATTTTTCAATTTGTGAAATAGTTATTAATAATAATTATGGAAAATGTAATTGCAAAAAACATTTAGAAAAACACAAAACAAAATTAAAAGGTGAAATACAAAAAAGGATTATATAATAAAAATGTGAAAAAACGAGATAACATATTCCACGCATTTTAACTATGTACAAATCAAAACATTTTAAATAAAGAATGTATCGCTATTACAAAAAATATCCATACGAAAGAATAGGCAAGTTCAGTTTGTATTAAGATTTTTAGACACATTTCAATTTATGAGTTCAAATAGAGAACAGTTATCTAAATATCTTATAAAACACAATTTAAAGTATTGCCAAAATATTTTGAAAAATAAAATTGGATTATTAATAGAGGAAAGTGTTTATCTCTAAAAATATGTAGATTGACGAAAAACACTTAAAGAGAAAGAATAACAATCAAAGTATTTATTATAAATATTCCAAAATATTTGAAAAAATAGATATAAAAATGTGTAACAATATACCAAATTAAATAAAAAAGCAATGTTTAAATTTAAGCTGGTATATTAAAAAATGTTTGAGATGTTAGTATACAATTTATCAAGGGATTCAATATTAAAAATAACTGAAATCCAATTAGGTTTGTATTTGCATATGATATAATTTAATTTTTAGAAAAACTTTTGCAGGAGGTAATTTTCAACGTAAAATAAATCATAAGGAAAATTATATATCATTTGTAGTGTAATATTTAATTCGATTTTACAACTTGAAAATTAAATTTAGACAATAGTGTACCATTATCATCTTTCAACCTATTTTTATTAGGAATAGGATCTCTTAAAATTTTTGTTTGTTTGATATCTGTTCTCTCTTTTAGCAAATTCAAATAATTTATAATTTTAAATATAATTATACAATTTATTTTCAAACCCATCTTTGTTAATAAAATTATTCAATTTTTCATTATTTATATATAAATATATCAAAAGTAAAGAAAATAATAGTTTTATAAATTAAAATTTTTAATAATTTTGCTATGTAAATACAATAGAATAGGTATGGCAATATTGCCTTCTAAAAAAAAGTGGCTCCTTTTTTATGTTACATTTGGTTTATTAATTTGTAGTTGCATGATTTATATTGTATTGTTTGTGTTATTTCAATTTTCGTGGTGCTTAAGTAATAGAGATTTATCTATAAATTTGTACTCTTTATGGTTACAAATTTATAATGCCATCGCTTAGTTGACTCTGAATTTTTACAGCCAAAAATCACCAACAAGAAACCCAGCCAAAACTGTCACAACAATTATTTAAAAAAAATCTGTTTTTCATACTATCTTTAAACACATTAGAAACCAGATAAATGATATTTAATACACATCTACATGTCCCGAAATAAGAAATATTAATGTCTAAACTATTTCAAATTACATTAACACATTAAAATATCACAAAAAAATCTACCTAAAAACCAAAATATTAATGTATACGGCAATTTTGTATATTTTAAATTATTTCTTATATGAAATTCATTACAATAAGTACATATGTGTATATCGTGTACGTTACTATCAGTAGTGTTTAAACGGATTCTATCGTTCTGGAGCAAACGCATCAAAATATGGTGGTGGTTTGGTAATTCGTATTTGGACAATTATATTTTACACTAAATTCTATCAAAATACATTATGAAGGTTGAACTGAGAAAAATGATTATTGGGAGTTGGGGAGAATGCATTTTAAATTGGACCCAGAGGGTGCAGGGCGTCGGAGCATCGAATCTGCCATGCTGTGTCATTCTGGTCGGCCGGTGGTCATCATTTCCGCCATGTTAGATATCGGTGGCCTTGATCTTGACTTTTAATATTGACCCCATAGACCTTTAACCTGGAAAACCTAAATAATTACAAACTATTAAATCAGAAAATAATAAACAATTTATTAAAATTTATAAAATTATATAAAAATGTTTAAAATAAAGTATTTCAAAATATTTATTTTAAAAAATTACATTTCCGGATGTTTCTCCAGCACCACATATAGCAAATTACCGTCCCCCTCCAATCAATTACATTATCTTAACAATTCCCTCCCCCACACTCTTTCCAACTTTCGTTTAAATGATATGCAGCAATGTAGGTTTTTATTCAATTGTCATTAGTTTTCATTTAAACAAAATGTGGTGCTAGTGTGTTAGTTATTGATTTAGCCACAAGGTGGCAGCAATATTTGTTTATGTTTTTAACATATAGGTGATGCTGTCGGCACTCTCCTTATTGTATTATATTTTCGTATTACCTGTCTGCTCTCTACCTGTTATATGAAACAAGTGTAAATTATTGGCACAAGGAATATAATAATGAAATTAATATAGGGCTAAATATTAAGAAATATATTCATAATATTAATGATTGGTATAATAGNTGAATAATAATGAATGCCCTATAGGAATTAAAGAATTCAAAAAATATTTATATGAAACAAGTGTAAATTATTGCCACCAGGAATATAATAATGAAATTAATATAGAGCTAAATATTAAGAAATATATTCATAATATTAATGATTGGTATAATAGCAATAGCAAAATTAAAATACAAACATTAAAAATTCTAACAGGACATTGTCAAATTAAAACCTTTCTCAAAAACATCAATAAAATAGAAGACGACATCTGCCAATGCTCCCAAGGGATACAAGATCTGGANCAAAAACATCAATAAAATAGAAGACGACATCTGCCAATGCTCCCAAGGGATACAAGATCTGGGCCATTTATTATAATTTTGTGAACTATTTAATGAAAAAAGATTAAAGTTAATTTGTCAGTTCAGACAAAAAAACGAAACATGGCCTCTACAACTATATAATAAATATAATAACGAAATAGCCGAATATATCAACGAATTCATTCAGGACATCTATTTAAGAGTCGAAACAATGAATGACAATTTGGAAACTTAATAACTATAGACTATAGATGATTAAGATAAATAAATAAGAAGTGGTGATGGGGATGAAGAGGAGAAGAAAGATCAAAGGGATATGGTTAAGAGGAGTAAGAAGTTAGATATGAAGAAGTAGTAATATACAAGAACAAGAAGAAGTTTATAAGAAGTAGTTGTTGAGGAGGATGAAGTGGTGAAGAAGAAAAAGAGAAATAGGAACAACAGGAGTAAGAAAATAGAAGCAAACAAATAAGAAAAAGAAATAAGAACATGAAGAGGAAATCTTCTACTTCAACAACTCCTTCTCCTACTTCTCTTCTTCCTATTCTATAATAATTGAAGATGGTTAAAAAGGTGAAAGGTTTTGAAGAATGATAAAAGAAGAAAGGACAATAAAAATAAGATGAAGAATCCATAAGAAAGAAAAAAAAATGAAAATGAAGAAGAAGAATGGGAAGGAAGAAGGAATTAAGGAAAAAGAAAAGGGAAGGAAGAAGAAGAAAACTTGAAAACTTTGAACTTAAAGTAAAGATTTAAATGAAGAAGAAGTAAAGATGGTCAAAAGATTAACTGATTGATAGAAGGATATAAGAAGAAGTTATGATATGATAATTAAAGAATATGAAGATAATATAAGAAAGAAGAAGACGAAGAAGAAGCATACGAATAAGAAGGGGAGGAAACAAGAAAGAATAGGTAGAGGGAATGAAGAAGAAGAAAAATCTAGATAAAAATAAGCATCCCGAGGTATTATAGGAAGTAGCTGCTAGGAGGATGAAGTGAAGAAGAAGAGAAATAGGAACAACAGGAGCAAGAAAATAGNTAGGAAGTAGCTGCTAGGAGGATGAAGTGAAGAAGAAGAGAAATAGGAACAACAGGAGCAAGAAAATAGAAAAAAGAAATAAGAACATGAAGAAGACTAATAGAAGATGAAGTTGTTGATGAAGAGGATGAAGAGAATAAGAAGAACAAAAGAAAAGAATAATAAGAAGTAAAGAAGGTTAAAAAGACGAAGGGTTTTAAAGAATGATAAAAGAAGAAAGAATAATAAAAAGGAGATTAAAATCCATAAGAANAAAAGACGAAGGGTTTTAAAGAATGATAAAAGAAGAAAGAATAATAAAAAGGAGATTAAAATCCATAAGAAAAAATAAAATATGAAGAAGAAAAATAGGGAGGTGTGGAATAAAGGAAAAAGAAAAGGGATAGAAGAAGAAGAAAAACTTGAAAACTTTTAACTTAAAAGTAAAGATTTAAATAAAGATGAAATAAAGAAGGTCGAAGGAATAAATGATTGAAAGAAGGACATAAGTAGAAGATATTGAATGATAATAAAAGAAGATGAAGATACTATAAGAAAGAAGTAGAATAGGAAGAAGGAATGAAGAAGAAGAAGACTCTAGATAAAGATGCGGCGTCCCGTCGAATATGGGTATTATAGGAAGTGGCTGTTGAGGAGGATGAAGTGAAGAATAAGATAAGATGAGAAATAGGAACATAGGAGGAAGGAAATAGAAATATACAAATAATGGAAAGAAATAGGAATATGGAGAAGGATAGAANATGAATGTCGCGGAGTTGTGTTTAGTGATTAGAGCAGATTCTGCTTTGGCGCCAGTGACGGTCGTTTGCAAGTACAGCGTCGACCAGGATGGCGATAACAACCAGAGTATATACGGCAGTGACATACAGGATAAACTCCTGGCATCTTGTTCTGGGGAGTAATAGCCTACAATGACAGTACACATCTGCTGTTTTTTAAGGGAACACTGAACAGTGAAATCGACATCATCGAGCCCATTGTGTTCCCGTTCCTACCATGCGAAGGAGATGTCCTCTTCCAGCAGGACAATGCCCGTATACACACGTATCGTGCTACTCTATGTGCTCTCGAAGGTGTTCGTCAACTCCCCTGGCCAGCACGATCACACTACCTGTCCCCATTAAACATGCGTGGTACATGGTGGGATGGTGTTTAGCGCAGTCTGCAATACCAGACACAAACAAAACTCCACCAATCGCAACAAAAGGTGGAATTAACGTAGAATGCTATTCCCCAGGAGGACATTTGATGCCATTATGATCGTCTCTATGCACGACTGCAGGACTGCATCGTCACTAAAGGAGGCTACACAAGATACTGTCATTGTTATTCGAAACATTCTGTAGCCTCTGTCCATAGGTGTACGATGCTGTGATCCTTATCACAGACAGTGTAAAACCTGAATAATTATTAAATTAACCCTTCAGTAATGTGTGGCCATTGCATTCGGGTGTTCATTTTCCATTTTCCATCATTGTACACCAGATAGAACCACAGCCCTCCTCCTGCATATGCTCATATAAATTTGGTCCAAAGACTCCACTGAATTAATAAGTCTTTCAGAGAAGCAGGAGGGGCTGTATATGAAATCAAACACACTTAACTATGTATACAATAAGTTGTTTTATTAATTATTTATTTTAAATTCTTTTTTTCTCGTTATTTTGTCCATTCGATATTTACATTTCTCAGGTATTTGTATATCACTGATATTAGCCAACAGTCTCATCTTATATGGCCCCGATCCTTCAGTTCATCGATGATTGAAGATATCTCAACAATGTGTAAGTGATCCCCACATTTTAGAATGGAAATCAATTGTCTGATTCCATCAAAAAGTTCGTTAGTGTCTTCAGGAATACTCTAATTAGCATTGTTGACATTTTCTGCCTTCTTCACACCACTTTTTGAAGGAAACTAGCTGAGAAATGTGTGGGACTGCCGAAAGAATCATCATCCTTCAAAAAATACATTTTATTAACACTGTAGGAATGGTGATTATCAACAATGCTCTTACCATGATCGCTTTCACATCCTGCTTCATACTCAATATCAAGTTTAATTTATTTTGTAGGAATCGTATGGTCGTCACCAGTATTTAGAGCTTCTGATTATTTATTTTGAAGTTCGTAGATATCACAGGAATGTCTTATAAGTGTACATTGCGCACAAACCGACTCTACCTTCAGTCGTAGGTCTCTAATTTCATCATTAGCTTTAACTGTGTCGTCACAATCGTCTNCGCACAAACCGACTCTACCTTCAGTCGTAGGTCTCTAATTTCATCATTAGCTTTAACTGTGTCGTCACAATCGTCTGTAGAATCAGTAAACATCGATGAAGCAATAGGTACTTACACCATTAGTTGCTGACTCCCAGTAGACGGACTATTCCAGATCTTGATGTGTTCTATCACTGTATCGCTTTGCATAAAATGCATGTGGCTATTGTCGTCGTGCTTCATCACCCAATTTCCCTCGTCGTCTGCGAACATAATATATAGTGTATTAATAGGAGATAGCAAAGTCAACACATGGAATTCCTCAGTTGTCGTAGAACCCAACATTTGTCAACCTTTGTGTGTTTATTTAAGTTTTCATATCGAGTAAACTGCATGGAACATTTATAGTAACTAAGAATCGTATGGTATGGGTTCTTCATACAATCACTTTTCTCGGATCGCTGCGCTTTGCAACTATTATCGAAGGTCTTGACAAAGTAACAGCATTGCTTTCCATGTAATTTCATGGCTGTCGTTGAATGTACACTGGAGAGCCAAAAAAAACNTTGACAAAGTAACAGCATTGCTTTCCATGTAATTTCATGGCTGTCGTTGAATGTACACTGGAGAGCCAAAAAAAACTGGTATAGGCGTGCGTATGCAAATAACCGAGGTATGGAACCAACCAGAGTAAAGCGATGCAGTCGGCAGCACCTATATAAGACAACAAGCGTCTGGCAAAGTTGCTAGATCGGTTACTGCTGCTACAATGGCAGGTTATCAAGATTTAAGTGAGTATGAACGTGGTGTTATAGTCAGCGAACGAGAGCACGTGGGCCCGCCAACACCACCATTGGACTGTTGATGACTGGAAACACGTTGCCTGGTCTCACGAGTCTCATTTCCAATTGTATCGGGCGGATGGACGTGTACGGGTATGGAGACATCCTCATGAATCCATGGACACTACATGTCAACAGGGGACTGCTCAAGCTGGTGGAGGCTCTCTCATGTTATGGGGCGTGTGCAGTTGGCGTGAAATGGGACCCCTGATACGTCTAGACACGACTCTGACAGGTGGCAGATACGTAAGCATTCTGTCTGATCACATGCAACCATTCGTGCCCATTGTGCATTTCGACGGACGTGGAAAATTCCAGCAGGACAATGCGAGCTCCCACATATCGAGAGTTGCTACCGAGTGGCTCCAGGAACACTCTCCTGACTTTAGACAGTTTCATTGGCCACCTAAATCACCAGACATGATTATATCTGGGATGCCTTGCAACATGCTGTTCAGAAGAGATCTCCACCGCCTCGCACTCCTATTGATTTTTGGACTGCCCTGCATGATTCAGAGTTTGAATTGCCTCCTGCATACCTTCAGACATGAGTCGAGCCCATGTCACGTCGTCTTGCGGTACCAGTTTTTTTGGCTCTTCTGTGGGTTTTGATCTCGAACAGGAACGAGTTGGCACCCATATACAGGAACTCAATGTCTTCTCTGTACGAAGCATCCATGACGACTAAACGGAATCTGTACATGAGAGTTTTTGACAAGTCCAGCACCGCTAACAGTGCATACATAGGTTTTTCGAAAAGTATGGATTCGTGCTGTGGTAGAATCAAAGAAAAGATTCATCGTAAATCGATCAGTACATAAATGTAGGTTTAGGTATCAGTTTTTAAAGTAATTTTTCGCTGCAGACCAATTCCATTTCTGTTGTTTTCTTTTTTTTCATTAAATTTCCAAATTTAACATATTCCTTCTCGATAACATTGGTGGTCGCCTGTTGCTTCGCAGTGCTGAGGTCGATGTAAGGTTTCGATTATGTTCGAACCCTAGCACTCTGTGAATCCTCTTTATCCTCAATCTTTGACATAGCGCCTGTTTCAGGTTGCAGTAGCAAAATGTATAGTTTTTTGTCTTCGACAGTCGTCATCAGTTTCGGATGCTTGGAGCTTGGCAGACACTGGTTGACAGAGTAGGAATGGCAGGTCCTTTTGTGCTTCATGCAAGGCATCTGGGTACTCGATATCCACCTCTAGGATGTATCTGGTGTTGTCATCGTCGGGCACATCCATTACATCAATGTCTGTACATACCCACCTGAAGTTGCGTATTGGGAGTGGTATCGATATGGTCCATTCGTACAGGTTGTTGGCATCCAGGTACTATTGGAATGCCGTTGGCTTGCTTAGATTATATGTTTTCAGCACATAGATGTTGTTTGCCTAAGCGTATCTTTTGATGCACTGTGCCACACTACCGCGGATCTGTTCTTCAATAAACATTCGCATGTCGTAATCGGTGAGTAGCTTCCGTTTAACCCCTTTCATCCAAAGCATGGCATCAAAAGCGAATCCTAGGGCTCTGATGTAGTGAGCACAGTCGACCTTGTACATGAAAATAAACAAGTCCCTGATAATTTTAAAGATATCGGCAAAGATTAGCATTTCTGTCGCAAGGTACAAGTCCAAATACTTTTACAGGTTCGTACAGTTAAACGTTCACCATACCATCTGGGCATGCGCATATTTTTCAGCAGTGATGTTGCCATTCAGCCGGTTATGGAATACTTATTTCGGGGGCAGTTACAGCTCTTCCAACTTATCCCAGCTGTCGACATAATCGTATGGAAACATGCCTGTGCAAGAGGCGAGTGACAGTTTGTTATGCCCAAAGAAATTCGTGTTGTTAAATTTCGAATGAGGGAGGTACTCAGCCAAGGCATGCTAGTCTGTGGGCCATGAATCTGAATGTATCGACAAACTGCACCAAAAATCTGTCTCCCAGCTGCTTCGAAAACGTGATCATTTTATTGTTTGTGAGCGGAATAATGAAGATGGCTTTCATATCTTATCCCAGTAGCCTGATCACGAAATTCTCGTCGTAACTCGGGTTATGGAAGAAAATGACGAGTTTCTTTGGACGACAGCAGAGCAGATTGCAGCTGGACCATGCAGGTCCAATATAGCACCCTGTGAAGTGGTCATGGTCATGCAGTTTACAATTCTCTACTTCGAACATCGATTCGCAGTAGCAACATCGCATCGCCCATGAGTAGCTTGCCTTTTAAGTTGGTGTGAGCAGCAGCATTTGCTATGAAGTTTCGTAATTATATTTGAGCATTGGCAATATTCACTACTGATTCCATGAAGTTATTCTTTGCATCCAGCACCTTATAAGGTACTTGCAGTTTAGGCAATATTGATGTGAGCATTTCAGGAATTACAGTATTATCTATTTGCACATGTAGACAATAGCTGTATGCCTTGTGCTTCTGGTGGGTGCCCGTGTATGAGTGGGTGAGTTCGTGTTCACAGGTGTGCATTGTCTTGAGCAGGGCTTCGAAATCTGCATAGACAATTATCGGAAATTTATTTAAGTAACAACAGTTCTTGAATTTAAAATCCGGTAGCCATTGATAATGCCCTGGCAGCTACATTTTAGCAGGCAGTGGGGCGTTTTCATTGTAGTATTTATTGTGTTCTTCTAAACACTGCTGCACTGTCAGCCCCGATTTTCTCAGCAGGTCACGGTAAAATGTAAAGCACTGCTTACATACATGCATTTTCCCAATGTGGACCGATACCTGGGGACGCACCAGTCTTGAAAATTCTTGATGAAGTTATAGTGATAATTTCCCTCAGAAGTCAACAGCAGCAGATCAAAATTATTCTTTTCCTTATTTTACATTTTGCACGGGTATGTTCTCGTTGGTGAGCGAGTACACATTGACTGATGTGGTACGCAGGCACATTCGTCTTGAATGCTCTTTCGCCCGTACCTTTGTTTGAAGTATTCGGTTTTGCATAATCACACCCAAGCTACATATTAAATTTATTTGGGCCTTTCTTGCTAACTTCCTCGGTGAGATGACTGACTATATTTATCCTCATGCGAGCCAAAAATGTACAAATACCTTTTGACGAACCACTCTGGTTTTGTGCGACATGTCTTTAAATTGCGCCGGAAAGAAGTTTCTGCCTCCGCGAAACCACTGCCATTAACTGTCTCAGACCCTGTTACAATTCTTGGGTGTGGCTGATGCTCACATGATTAAATATTTTTTCGAGTTATTGGCTTTAATGACGATCAATACCATACACAACGCAGTTTGGCAGGCGAAGGGCATGCAAACTGATAGGACTCCATGTGTCTATGTAAACTATTACGTCTAGCAAATTTCATGTCACAATTTACACACTTATGTCATTCAATCCGCATTCTTGGTGCAACCATACTTCTCCTGCCTTTGAGCATTGTGGTTGAACACGANCACACTTATGTCATTCAATCCGCATTCTTGGTGCAACCATACTTCTCCTGCCTTTGAGCATTGTGGTTGAACACGAAGGTTTTATAGTAGAAGCGACACGGGTGTCGATGTTTCGCATTTTCATATTTAGCCGAAGGTAGAACGAATGGCACCAATGACTATGTAGGCAGTCCAGCAGGAGTCAGCGACTGTACTAACAAAGACGAAGCCGAGGCACCAGACGCAGGTACACCATCTTGATATCTGAAGGGTGAAAAAAAAATACACAATTAGTACGTAAAATTTTGTTTGGGATCTATGCAATAAATTGACTTCGCACACACACACATGGAATAGTAAGCTAAATAAATGGTACATTATAAAAAAATAAATATATGTTGCAGTAAGTTTGGCTTAAAGTTACGAATGCTCCATGCAATATGACATGTCATACATACTCTAATGGTTTGCTAGTTCGAGAGGGTATTTGAAATTATAGCAGATTTTTACATTGTAGCGAAAATAAATACACCCGCGAACTACTGTGATGGATGAACCGTATACAATATAACTTACGACAATGATCACTAATAATGCCAGGAGAGAGAAATCAATATGTCACCTGTCGCATCAGACGAAGAACTGAGACGATACGCGATTCAACCTGCCTTATAACTCATAGAGCCCGATTGTCATGTGACCAGCATGAGAAAATCATGAGCGAGAATGTAGCGTAAAATAACTTACCGTTCTGATCGCTAAGGTGGTAGGAAAGATAATACGACCATGCGTCAGATGAACTGTGACACTCGAAAACTCTGATCTTCCTACATGTCCGTAGAGCCTGCGATGTTACGAGTAAGCAATGTGGCATCATTAATAAAGATTATCTTCTATCAGTGCTCTCAAGCTAGAAATAATGGAAACTGCAGGAGTCAGGAAAATATTATAAATGAAAGGGGTTGATGCTCATGCATGCATGTTCGCATGGTCTTGTTAAGCTGGACAGACTACACATTGCCGAGGAGCTACCCCTCGATTCCTTACTGGATGCCAGCTCCCTACTGCTGCTTGTGCCGAAAGAGAGGGACAGAGAAATACACTTGCAGTTGTAATAATAATTTTGAAAAAGAAATCATCAGTTACAATGCCTTTTTGCACTTTTGTACGCTATAGTGTCATTAAAATAAAATATGTAATTTTTCACATCACAAAACACGGCAAACTCTTAAACATACACCTGTATGGAGGAAAAAATACCGTGCTCCTTGGTTGTTTATAAACAAACGCATGGAAATCTAGAATGCTAGTATGGGGAAGGAGAAAAAAAGTTTTGCATTCGTGCACTTCTTCAGTGTGCATTTACAACGAAGTGCCAACCCCAAAGAAATTGCATATGAATTTTTATCTCCCCTCTGTATCAAAAAATATATAATTGATGGCATTATTTTTGTAAGCACTGGTTGCTAGAGACATTTTGCTGCGTATAGTGTAAATGCAAGAAATTTATTTTTCAGGTGCTAATAAGTACGAATTTGAAACTTGAAAAAACGTTTCCAATTAAGACTAAAGTTTTTTTTTCTTGTGTTGGCACTTAAGGTTTTAAATGTTGGGCATATATATCTTGACAGGCGGAGACATCGGTAACCATAATATTCTTGCAACACGACTCGAGATAGGGAGGTGGTCGGTTTTAAGATATTCAGGCAATCATTACTTATAAAAACCGTATGAATTATTGTCATGAATTAAAAATGCAACCCGATGAATTGCAATTTTTCAAGCGAAGTATATACAATTTGATGGCAAGCAGGTGTGGATAGAGAAGTTGAAATAAAGACAGTGGGAAAGAGTGAGAGAGGGAAAGAGAGAGGGTGGAGACATAAACCTAAATGGTTTCGTAAAAGTCAATGTGCATACCAACTTGAAAATCCCTTAAGCTAGAATTTGTTAAAAAATTTAATTATAATTTAAATTCGGTTTTTTAAATCAAAAACTGATTTAATTAATACAATAATTATAACTAGCAAAAAATTTACACTGTGTACATTTTATGTGTAGTTGCTCTTCCAGATGAAAAAATAATTTTTAAATAGTATAATAAATACAGATATTCGATTTAGCATACCCTATGCCTATAAAAGCAATATGGGTACTAGTAACATACATAAATGCTTGAAGGATTATTGGACGTAACTGCTTAGCTCCTTCGGGTAGGCCAGCAATCCCGAGTTGAGCCGAAGACAGCCCTCCCCCCCCAAACATTACGTCTTCATTAGCTCAAAGCTCACAAGTCACACACTCCCATTTAAAATACATTGTCCCCTTAGCTCCATTAACACACTATTATTATCTAACAATTAAAATATTATATGTTTTCTAATCGAATTTTAGTCTAAGTGTGTGGATAAATGTGGGCAGCTTTAACACCTAGGTCTTGAGAGCCGATTTTTTTTTCGCCGACCATTAAATGTTATTTATTGCACTTATCGAAAATCTTCTCTTCCAAAAATTACAACTAATCCTACTTACAATAAAAAATTGTTTCAATAAATTATTGCCTGAAAATACTAATAGTAATATAATTTTAATAAGTCTATACACTTAACACTCTTTCAGGATTGTAATATTCATATTCAATTGTAACTTTTTTAGAGTTTATTCATTTATATTACATGTATTTTTAGTTTTTTATTTATTATAAATAAATTTTAATACATTTAAAAATAATTTCTTGTATTTTGTATAGTTATAATTTTATTTAAGAAAAAATGTTTCATAATATGAAGGATCAATCAATGCTACGTATTAAGTTTTCATTTTACTACTTTTTTCCATTATTTTTTTTTTTAGTTTTTTTATATTATTATTATATAAAATAATTTTTGTTTAAACTTGGGAGTAATATTTAGATACTTCTATATTTTATAATTAAGAATTATAATAAGGTAACTTTAAATATTTAGTTTTAAAAATTTAGTTTTTTAATTTTATATTTGATATTTTTAGTTATATATTTTTTATTTTAAAATTTTTTATTTTTCGTATTTATACTTATTTTTTAAATTTAAAATGTTTATGAGCACAAATTTGTTTATTTATAATATTTTTGATTGCTAAGAAATTGAGTATATTTTTGATATTTTGTTTAATATTTGAGAATTTCAAAAGTAAACCAGGATAGGCTTTTATTAACTATTTACGACTAAGAAGTGATTGTCATATGGATGAGGAAATACGACGCGTGCCCGTTAAAATTCGATGGGTTGGATTGGGGCGACGACGGAGGAGAAGTTCACAGAACGTAAATGCGGGGTATGAGCGAAGAAACCTACCAGCGGTATGCACCGTCCAACACTTTGCACACACGCGAGAAACACAGGTCTTACGTTAGTACACGACGTGTAAAGAGAAACGAATGTTGTGAGTGATGAAGGACATATAGGCCTATGCCACTTCATATTTATCATGTTGTCTCCGCAAAATTATANACGAATGTTGTGAGTGATGAAGGACATATAGGCCTATGCCACTTCATATTTATCATGTTGTCTCCGCAAAATTATTAGTCAGATCTTTCAGTGCAATGCAGTTGGCCCATTTAGAAACCAGAATCTCACCAATGTGAGTTAGGCAGGTAATAAAAATACTAACAAACAAGAAAATATATGGCAGTAAATTGTTTTATCACTGTATTTTAAGTTGTTAATAAATTGAGAAAAACGTTAATTTCATTTACATAAATTTTAGCATTCGCTGTCAAAAATTGAGAAACTTGTAATTTATATGAGATATTAAATACATAATAGTGTTGCATGTAACATTTCAGTTATGCAGTGGTTAACGTGCTTTCCTCTGACCTTTAGCAGTTTTAATCACCGGGAAGGATTTAAGCGGTATATGAATATACATAAGAGCTGGTGATCTATTCCGTTAGTTCGAGAAGCCGACTTTCATGTCGGGACCAAGCTAACTTTGACATGCCGTACCGTTGTTATTCCTGTGTTCGGCAGTGATGTTTCCTGTTTTCGGTTGTACTAATACTGTATACGGTTGTGCTGATTCCCGTATTCAGTAGATCGTGGGGCTCTTATCACAGCTGGCTACACGGGAGGCGGAGATGTTACTTTACTTTACAGGTAAGCTGCGAGGTATTCCTTAACATGAACCTTTCTAGTCTGTTCCATTCTATGTCTATGCAGAGAAAAGAAAATTAATATCTTTCTATCGTTATAATTTATCGTGGCGTATTTGGTTTCAAATATGAAACAGCGTATAGCAGTGCTGTGTTTGCAACTTTCAATTTGATTTTATATTTAGTTTAATATGTAAAACGGAAGCGTAAATTTGCAGCAATGAAAAATATATATTTAACACCCCCTCATTGTTTTCTTTTCCAATTTAATAATTGCGAGCCACATATTTTAGACATATTTAGCAATAATAGGTCAATAAATTTCTAAAAATATAATTATATAAGTTAAGTATTTAATCTCGCAAACTGAAATTAATTTATTGCTAAATGACTTTTTTTGTTTGTGTTACCATCAATTCATATCTTGTCTATGGCTGTCTGCATAAGGATCTAGGTGAGCACCAACAAAGATATGCATACTATGATCGCCTTTTAATTCCTGGTACGTTAAAACGGACTGTGAGCTGCGAGGACAAATGATTTTCTCTAAGACCTAAAGCGAAGTGCACAACTTGTAACATTTTATTTCCAAGTTCATCACTTTAATATGTTTTTTTTTACGTACGCACGCGTCTCTCCAAGCAAAACAACTCGCACGGGTGGCACGCAAAGACGACTCTCTGCGTATCTAAGTTGGGGAGGGAGAATGCGGGAAGGCCTTAAAAAGCAATCCATCAGGACCTAATGTTAATGCGCGGGAACTGTATCCCGAGGAGAAGGCTGTTAAGAGAATATCGCATTCTGTTTGATGAGCACAGGGAAAGGGAAAAGGAGTCTTAGGAGGGCGAAGGGAAGGGTGAATAGCCCTAGCGAGTTCGCTGTCGCCGAGTCGTGTTTGTTCAGCGAGGCTGAGATCTTAGCCCCCTCCCCCTCTAAGTCATACACCTTCTTGAAGGCCCGCGCACGACGTCTCAAGCTGAGCTCGACGTCCAAGCGCGCCTTAAGAGCTTCTCGCTTGTCATCTGAATTATTGAGTTGCCGCGCTTCTCCTGTCCTCATCCTTCCTCGCGCAACCACTCCACAGGGGCATGGCCAGCAATTGCTGGGTCGTTGACGGAAGAAACCTGCCTTTCTACGGCACACATCAGGACGAAATTTTATTATCATGAATACGTCTTTAAAATCAAACCGACCCACGGGATACCAGAACGCAAACGCCGATGTTACATGTGCAGAGTGATCAATCCTGACACTATAACTCCGTGACTAATCACACGATTGAAATAAACGTTGTCTCGTTCGATCAGGTACATGAATACGACGCGGAGCGCGCATATGCGAGGTGCGTGTGGGACACGCGGCAAATGGCGGTCATTTTGGGCGCGGGCGAAACATTTCAGGAAGTATATCTCACGACTCTGATGTGCTAGCGCGCTGAGTTTGGTGCCAAACGAAACGTTTCGTTTAGCTCTGTCTATAAGTCATAATAGCCAAATCCAATTTTGTTACTTTTACTTTTCATTCCGAGATTTCAAAGAAAATATCACCCGTAAAAGCAGGCGTATTTACGTAAAACATACGGCCGTGTCATCGACGTAGACATACCTCGATTCCTTTTGGCAACTAGCATCTACTTTATTGTATGGCTATCACGAAATATTAACATGAATAATGAATTCCTCTGTAGCAAAATTCCACAGATTAAACATAAATCTACTTATATTTATATGTGAACCTTTGTAGTCAAAACTCTACATAATTGGCGTAACCTTATTAATTTTCCGCACCTGTTTCAATATGAGAGGTCACTGAAAACTGTGTGGTTGCTAATAACAGCCTGCGTCCCAAACAAATATTTTTTGTTCAAATTTAAAATGGTTTTGCGACCGTTTTCGTTAGGGCGCGTCTCACAATGTGCTGGAATTTATAGCTCTATTTATCAGATCTCCCTCTGAAGAAATTTAGCTGTACCCATTTCCACCCCATTTAAGTGTAACAGCCCCCGCCGTCTAGAATGTTACTATTTATATCATTAAGATCTATTAAATTATTCATACCATAGAGTTTAAATAAATGCTTCTCCAATGTCATCAATTTGTTACAAATCTCCAACCTTCATTAATTATAGACTGGTAATAGCCATGCAGATTAATGCTATTATTTCTTGCAGCGATTACCAAAATGATACAATAACACTCGTAAAGTAATAATGGCATTACAAAAAATGCAGAGCAAAGAACTATAATTTGTCGAACCGTCAAACATAATACAATCATTTAATGCCTAATTTGGCAATGGCAACAATTCCATAAATACAAATTGGAGTGGATTGACAAAAATAACAAGAACAGCGAAACTCAAATATCTAGACTTATCTTAGGACCAACACACTGTGATAAAATTCTACCCCACCTATTACACACGCAAAACTAACAGGAAGCTCAAACAAGAAGCATAATTTGTTAGTAATAATGATACCTACAAGTCATTACATATGATATGTATTTATATACACACACGCATTCTTATAAAGATATCTGTAATTACAGAGAACTTTTACATCGTAACATAAATGTAAAATTTCAAGAGGTGCAGGAGGCCACCATCCAAAAATAGCAAAACTTAGTTTGCAACCAATAAGGAGAGTATTCAAATATAATAGAGATAATATGAGAGAATCTAAAATAGAGATTTCCGCCTATAAAATATTACTCTTTTTTCAATTTTCACAATATTGTACGACATAGCGATTTCCCCTTCCCTCTTATTCAGACATCACTATCCTCCTAGCTATGCTAGTTATTTTATAGGGTCGTCGGTGATCGTGATCGTTACCGCGTCACGCACGTGGCGAAGAGACAGAACCGGTGAAGGTTCGATTGCAACCCCCAGCATAACCCGTACTCATAAGTACTGAGTTAGTTTCCAAGAGATTCAGAACCCTCTATAATATAGGTGATTCCGTCATCTTGATCCTTTCTGTGCATAAACGTACGATGTAAACGCCATCCTTTACCTTTGCCTGCCACGTGTAAAGGCCCATTTGTATGTGTTTGTAAAAAAGCGTTTATCAAGATTTGAGTTCCAACAATGCCTTAACATACGTTGCATTCCGCTTTGTTGATGTCTATTACGATAGGACTAACTGGACGTCCACGCCAGGCCTCCAACCTTATTGGAGTTGTTTATCCGTCGTGTTAGGTATTAACATACATGTTCAAATTACCAAATATATCTATCACTTTATCACAGGCAGCCATGATCCTCCGTAACACGTCTTCCTCTGATTCCACGTGTTTCCTAAACGCATGAATTCAAGAACTCCTACAGCCAGACTTCTGATGGATTAAGTTAGACTAGTGTGATGGCCAAGAAATAGAACCGCCCATTCATATCCTCCGTGTGGGAAATTCTGTGTGGCACAGTTCTCGTGAAAAGAGGAGGTGTGCCGTCGTGCTGTAGCCACATACGTTTTCGGATGGCGAAAGGTGCATCCTCCAGGAACTCTTACAATGTAAACTTTAGAAACTGCCAGTACACTTAGCTTGTCAAATTGTGTGGTAGGAAGTATGGCCCAATCAGAGAGTCACCCAATACGCTAGCCCAAATATTAACAACAAACCGTTGCTGGTAGCCTCTATTGATGTTGCATTAGGGTTGGAATCGTCCCAAATATAGTACACTATATTGTACTACTGAAGCAGCCTTCTCTTGTGAATGTACCTTCGTGTGTAAACATTACTGTTGTGGGGAAAGCATGAACCATTACTCGCTGCTGTAGGAAACACTGACAGCATTCTCGCCGAGGAACACATGGTATGGTCACAACAGTTTTTCGTTCATTGCACGCCAAACTATGTCTTGCAAGGTACCAATTCTACATGCAATAGCACAGGTGCTTGTTGAATAACTGCCCCCTATGCTATCCAGTACCGATTATTTGCAGCGTGAATCTCAAAGAAGCCCATGATTAACAGATATACCTCTTTGTAGGAACGTACCTGTTTCCTGCAGTCGCTGTTTGATGTGATTGAAGGTCTGATGGTTAGGATAACGTCGTGGTACACATGTACAGCGTTCCGTCAATTTCCTTTAACTTCACCATATACCAGGTAAATGTCAGTCAGCTCGGAATTTGTGTTCCCGAACATGGTAGCCATGCATTGCTGAAACGAAAGGTACTGTTGTAGGAGTCAGACGTGAGGGGTAATCGCTGGGTCCTGGAGCAATTTGCGTCGATTATTACAGATACGATTAATCAGTGAATTACATTAATGTTTCTTCTAGCAATCTATATGTCTAAATCACAACACAAACAACCATTGACTGCAGTAGATAGAAAATGTGAGAGCAGGGGCAGGATTCAGGAATCGGATTTCGTACACGCTTGCTAACTCGGCTGATGTCATGCCCGAAACTTCAAATCTCCCCGTATTTTCCTTCAGACTGGGTCGTTTCACTTTCGATAATGCCTGTTTCCCCCTAACATTTTTCTTCCTTCCCTTCCCAAATTTCCAAAATTGTGTGAAAAAATTGTTTACTGCTTCATGCGGCCGAGAGTCTCTCCAATGTGGCTGAATATTCAAAACGTTTTTAAAACGTTAGCCGCAATAAGCAGTCAATAAAACACATTTATTTAAGAATTTAATTAATTTATATATGTTAATTATTATTTATTTTATAATAAAAAAATTGTATAAATGTTTTATTATATATCACCATACTAGTATTTTTAGACGAATACGATCGTGATGTAACAATTATGCAACACAATCACAAGTTCACCGTATAGGATTAAATAGGTATGCCACCCACAATCACACCCCTCCCACCATCCAGTCTCGTCACACCACTTTTTCATCAGTCCTCTGAAACTTGTCCCACGCCGCCACCAATCCACTAATTTTTTTTTACTTTGATAAAAGTGTCTTTAAAAAGCGATCTATAAAAATCGCATCATGCATGGTCGGGAGAATCGGAATTTATAATGAAGGGACTAATATATATACCCCCTCCAAATTTCCACCCCCCCTTCCATACATTCGCCTCCA
>NQII01011554.1:14586-26925 GCA_002778355.1 Clitarchus hookeri
CAAACAATTCTCATGTTTGTTGATAAGAAGATCTAAAACTCTAGATGGAAGTGAGATCTTCCCCTTTGTAGAATAAAATTTGCTAGTTGTAAATGTATGAATTCTTGTTGAAAGTAAGTGAAAGCAATGTCCGGTAAGAATGAAACCTATCGAATGAAGGATAAATAAATGTATAGTAATTAAAGCTTTTCAGTCAGGCTATGCAGCCGAGTCACATTAAAGTTAAAATGGGGCTCCTTGAGTTGCCTTTGTGTTAGCGATATTTTAAAGTATACTGGATGGTTCAAAACATCACCGACAAGATGTAGTATGTTGTGCTGGACAGTAAATCGTTCATTTTTAAAATAGACCTATGTTTTGGCGCTGTGTGGCGTCAAAGTTTGACAATGCTTTTGATTAGGTGATGGGTGTACGTTCCACATTGTGTAACGAAACCACCAACAACCCAACAAGAGCATCGCACCATGCAGTAAATTACAAAAGAGGTTCGAATCGTCGACCCCCTACTTGATTACAAAGCCTACAGCGTGATTACAGAGCCTACAGCGGTGGTGCACAGATTAACATACATGTGGTTGTGTGCTCAGATGTTCAGTCGCTGCGTGGATTTTTGCGATAAAGTCTTCCTCTGATGTCACAGGAGTCTAATACACCATACCCTTCACAGTATCCCAAATAAAATAGTCAAGAAGTTTCAGATCTGGTGCCTGTGGTGGCCATGGAACCGAGCCCACAGCGCCTAAACCATGCTTTTCGAATGCTGGGTGCATTCATGAAAAATGATCTTTTTGCCATCCCGCACAGCGTACTAGGTAGGCGTTGTGAGTGAGTGAAGATTGAGTGAATAGATTTCGGCGGCCCTTACCAGTGAGGTCTTGAGAGTATCTATGAAAGGGGTTGCAAAGTTCAGAAAGGGTGTGGAATAGGAGTTTGGTTGGGTAGGGTAGAGATGAGAGAGATCGCCACCGGGTGGTAGTATAAATGTAGGTGTTGGTTATTATTATTTAAAGTGAGCTCAACAAACAATATGAACAAATAGCCAGAGTATTCCTCGACAGGATTTACCCCCTGCACCTCGTTCACAAATAGATTCAGCAAGCCATCTCAAATACCGGGGCACAAACAAAGATTAACGACTTTGATATACCCTTGATGGTCCCATATCATGAAGACCTAAGCAAACTCAGAAACATTCTTCACTTTGTATACAAAATTCTGGCTTCCTCACCACAGTGCATGCCTACATCGAAATAATATATTTTATGAATGATGATAAGAATAATTAAAATTAATTTACTTGTAACTTAAGTACATAAAAAAATATGTTTTTTAAAGTACACAGCTTTCTTTATTAATGATAATTATTTTCATTTTTCAAATGTTGGCGAAGTCATTCTACCCTATAATTTAGTGGTCCACGATGATCCTATTGTTTGATTCTACCTCCGCCATACCTGTCTGTTCTATGCCGACCTACACTGTAATTAATTTTTTTGGCGTTATAATGGCCTGTGATACGCCTGGGGCCATTATCGACGATTACAAACGAAACACGAAAAAAAGAAAAAGATAACCAAATTTTTATAAGGTGAAATATCCAAACATCGAAAGTCATTTAACTCACGAAAACGGTCAAAATAGCACAATTACCAAATGATGCTGCTACCCTGACTCCGAAGTCTAGAAAACCGAACCTTCACCGACTGCAGCTACAGGAGAACTTTGCTGTAATGCAGAATACAATGGTATCACCACCAACACTCTCATGCAAGAGAATGAATGGTCACAAAGCATACACTAAACATGTTATAGCTGGTCTCATCAATAACTTACAGGAACCAGTTACAGCTCATGCAGCATCCAACAACAAAGGTTTTGATTCCTGATACAGCACCAGAGTTGTGAGAGCCCTACCTACTGGAATTTAGCTCAACAATCTATAAGAAAATCCAGGAAGCCACCAGGCCTGAACATGAGGTAATCACAGCTCCAAACAACACTTATATATATATATATACCATGACGTGGTCGCAAGGTTTCCCAGGGCTTGTTTGATGTTATATTGCCCAGCGCCATAACTCAGTGGTGAGCTAATGATGAGGATCGTCCGGTCGACGGCGCATGGGGACTTTGGTAATCCTCCATCAGTTGGTTGATGAGTTGTCACTTATTTACTGTTGCACTTTTATAACTGATGACGAGACTGTAGGCCTAGATATAGGATACAACGAGAAGAGGATGCTATTCGATTACTTTAATGATAGAAAAATTATCGTTTGTAATGACATATTGAAATATGATAAAACTATGAATAGAGGATGTCCGCAGGGGTCTGTTTTGGGGCCAATTATGTGGAATTTAGTATTTAATAGCTATTTGAATTTATATAAAGACTTCGGGGTACACAAAATAGCGTATGCAGACGACTGTGTAATTATCCTGGGTGCAAATAGTAGAAGAGAAATGGAAACGAAGGCGAATGCTGAGATGAGAAGACTAAATACATGGACAGAAAACAGAGGATTAAAAGTGGCTCAAAATAAAACTGTCGGTATAATTGTAAAAGGAAATTTATACGCAAGAACTCCATCTATTAATTATAACGGCAAAAATATCAAAATTATTAAACAAACTACAAATCATGGCCTGATAATTGACAATAAACTAACTTTCATACCTCACATTAATATGATTGCACAAAAATTACGGGTGCTTAGTAATAGAATTAACAATAAGATATGGAAATATACAAACTACAATATTCAATCCCGGAAGATAATATACAATGCACTTTTTATTAGCGTTATAACTTATGGTATCATTGCAATAGATAATATAATACAAAACAGATGTATAGTCAAAAAACTTAGATCATTACAACGAACTATTCTTATTAACATTTATACATGGTATCTACAACTTCTTATGCCGCATCCGTAATCCTAAGTAAAGAATTACCAATAGATTATATTATAAATAACAGGAATATCATTTACGATTTAAAATATACTGATAAATCAAGAACAATAGAAAACAAGACTTACAAAGGCTTCACACAAGAAGATAATAGATGGATCCAATGTCTTGAAGATGACGAAATATTTAGCCTTAAGGAAATTAAAAAGAAACTATATATATCTGAAGTAAAGTGTTGGAATATTGAATGGTTCAAACTAGATGGAAACTTGGGAATCAAGAATTATATTAAAGATATTGAAGACTGGTATAATAGCAATATAAACTTTAATAAAACGATGAGAGATATAATCAGTGGACATTGTCAGGTAAAAAGTTATTTACTAAGAATGGTAGTGACTCACAAAATGTATATCATATACTATATAATTGTGAAATGTTTGAAACTGAGAGAATTGCACTAGTTACTACATTAACAAAACTAGGAGAAACATGGCCTTTAACCTCGTTAAGTATATATAATGAAAAGATATATAATGAAATTCAGGGATTTGTTGAAGCCGTCTACAGAATTATCAAAACCCTCAATGATGATCTTCTTGATTAACTGTATTTAAAAATGGGGGATGCAGTCAAGTAGTTGATTGCCGCACCAGGCGATGCCAGTGGGGCGCCTAGGTAACTAGGCAAGGGCCCTGGCAGCGCCACGCTTGCTGGTAAGGCTGGTGCGGAACAACGAAAAAGGCTGCTTTGGGGTATAACACTTGAAGAGTCACCGAGAAGATCGAGAAGATTTGGTTTGGAAAGTAATATACAGTGTTAATTATAAGCTTTAAAACATTGAGTTTTATTGATTTTAACAGTTTAATATTTTATTGTATTTAATCTTTCAATTTATGGTTCAGTTTATAGTGTTTTTAACATTGTAAAGTCTGAATTTTTGATCTATAAGACCTTTTAATAGTGCTTGTATATGTATATTATGTGTATATTGATTTTAACATTTTTAAGTCATATGTATATTTTATGTACATTGATTTTAATATTTTAAAGCTATGATATAAGATTACTTTATAGCGTCTGTATTTGTATAATTAAATTTTCATTGTATTTGTATATGAAATTCTGCTGGGTGGGAGCAAAGGGTCTGAGTGACAGCCTCCCCGTGGCTCCCCGTGGTAATCGGCATTGCCGAGCTAATTGTCACTGCTCCCACCCGGGAGATTCCCATGAAAGCCAAGCAATATACAATTTTAATATAATTTTATCAATTTTAACAATTTTATGCTTGCGCAACGTTCCTTGGCAGTGAAGAATCCTCGCTAAAAACAATTTTAATACTATAATCTTTTCTATTTTAGATAATGTTTTATGAAAACATAATATTTGAAAACAATAATCCGGAGGGCCTAAAGGCTAAGAGGATCGCTAGACACCACTATATATATATATGTAGGCCGTCTCGTACGCCTGAACTATGCTACAGAAATCCGGGTTATGCTAAGAAGGATTCCCTACAATGGATTGACACTGATTTCACTTGGTTGAGCGGTTTATTCACTGTCCTTGCTACAGTTGAATATTGCGTGAATGATGCATGGTAATGGACTCAGCACTTAAACGTTGAAAAACACGTCTTAGATTGAGACACGATTACGTTAAACTCTCCAATGAGAGGGCAGCTGGCTCTCCCCTTAGTACATTGAAATAACACAAATGTTCCGGTTGACTAATATATAACAATTGTAGTGAAAATGATTGCAGCCTACATGCTGGTACTGAGGGGTCTCTCGGAGTGGGCGACTGATGCTGCAGGTCTTGTTCAGGTGCTGAGACGAACTGCGGCGAGTCATATCCGCTGCCAGCACAAGTGATTACAACCAACATCAAATGCAGAACGATGAAACATTACATGTACTCTCTGTGATGTGATTATGATGATGAAGATTGTACAAATTAAATTTAACACCTTGGTGACATTCCCGTTTATTAACAAATGTCCGTTAATGTTAAAGTTGTGAAATGATGGGGAATGTCACCACACTAAATGATATCTTACAACGTTGGAGGCCTTCATAGGCAATCTCCATTTTAGAAAAACTTAATAACTCTTATATAAATACACATTAAATAAGTTATTGCATTTTATGCTAAAAGTCTTTTGAATTACTCTTCCGATTAGGCCTTGAATTTCACTGACCGAAACGTTGCCAGGTGGCTGTCTCCTCAAGGGTTGGACGAGTCAACCTGGGCAAAGGAGTGTTGCCATGCTTGATTGCCATTTATACAATTAAAAACACCTCTGGCTGTAGCAGTGAATGCGGCGACTGTGTTCAATATGTTTATAAAAATTCTATTAACTGCTGGACAACACTTTGGGGCACTTAACTCTTGACGTGAACCAGGCGTTCACTGGTACCTTTGTGCCCACTGTAACTGCCACAGTAGTGTCCTCCACTCCAGATGCACCACACCAGCAGGCATATGGGCAAGAGTGATAGTGTATTCAGTGTTATGTAACCAATCAGCGTTCGTCAATATAGTTTATTCAGTGCTATGTAATTAATCAGAGTTCACCAATATAATTACATCAGTGCGACATAATTGATCGCAGTGCATCAGTATAGTTTATTCAGGGTTATATATATTTATTCAGTGTCGTAATTATCAAGTGTATTTGTTCCATGTGTGTAAATTGCATCAGTGTCATTAATTTGATCAGCATCATTAATTATTCAGAGCTTAATAATTTAATCATTATTATTTATTGGTTCAGTGTATCTATTCACTATTTATTTATATCATATTTATAATGTTTAAAGACCAACATCACATACCCAGCCAGCCAGGGACATGTGACATTACAAAGTTGGTAACACAGTGGCTGCTGCGATGCAAATATTTAATATTAATAAAACCCTTATATATTGTGTATTTGTGCAAGGGTAATTGTGTTTTATTATGTAAGTTGTATAGGGCAATAGTGTTTGATTATGTTAATCTAAGGTATATCATTTTCTTACATCTCATTAGCATTTTTATGTAGCATTTATGTTTCATCTTTCCACCGCTTGGCATCGTCCGCGCTCACGTAGCAGGAGCCGGCGCAGTTCTGAGCTAGTACGTTTCATCACTTCAACGCGGGCGGACGTGGTAAGTCTCTCGCTTCACAAGAACCTCGGTGCCAGCCCCTGAGGCTGCAACCTCACTCAGTAATCGTATCATCACATCATCCACGAAATAACTTGTATTTTATGTTACATCGCACCGAGGGGAGTGCAGCGTCACATGTCTTAATTAATCGTAATCCATTAGTGTGTTATATTGTACAACAACGCGGTCACCACATGTCTGTTCGGTTAAGTGTTTAATAAAATAATCATCTTTCATATAACCAATAGTGCATTCATTAATCCGGGCGTGTGCAGCGGCCATACAGCTTGCATTTTCCTATTATCTGACGGTGTGGTACCTCGAGTCCCCTAGGGTGATTACCCACGACCAGATCTCATTGCTCAACACTGAGCTGGCGCCCGGCACTTTTACAGCTCGAGGGACACCGGGCGCCCAACTGTCTCCCTTCGACAAGGGACGTACCGAACGCATGTCACTCCTCAGCTCTTTCCTACAAGCCAGTTAGCGTCACTCGGTGGTGCGTTGCATTGTATTTAGCTGCGTGAGCTGCGAGTACGCAATGACCAATTGCCAGTGCGCCCAATGGCTGTGGCTTTGGGGAAAAACACAGTTTCGAATTGCTTACTTATTTATTAAAAGAGTTACCTATTGTAATAAATTTGTAGGGCGATCTCTTGAGTTGTGTAATCCTTGTCGGCAAGAAGGTGCAAGATCCGTTCTTGTCGACCCGCACTACGCACTCTTGGCCTGATGTAGTTGGTGCGGCCCAGTGTATCTGGTGTTGTTGTGAGAGTGGGCATAAGGAACTCGTGGACGTGTGGTTCATGTCAACTGGTAATTTTTCGCATTTGTGCATATCTTATATAATTCTACTTCCAGCTAATTTTACGCATCAACTGCATGAGGTTTGAAGAACAAATGTTTCATGGGCTTGACTCAGCACAGCATCCTGCCTTCCAAACCATTTGCCCTACAGTGTCCACCGCTTCAACCAGCACCAGTGTGCCCTCAGTTGACTGGGAAGCCCTTCCGCACCTTGACAATTTTAGGGGGGGGCAGTGTATTGCGAGAGCAAGATAGTGCAGAGTAGTGCTGCACAATTTCATATCACCCCCAACCCAACACCGCAGCACAAGTGCGGACGTGGGTGCATTATGAGGGACTGAGCACACAATAACTACAGGACAATTTAAGATCAAATAATTAAAAGCAAAGAAAAGACACGCTAGGTGTGTCGACGCTCAAAGCCGCCCTATAAGCATTTCAGTGCTTTAATTATGTTTATTTGAAAATGCACATATTTTTCACCTGAGTCGTTTCACCATCATTTCATGCCATTTACATTTTAATTGTATTTTTTTCATGTACAGTGTAATGTTATGTATTTATTTATTCATGCTTTATGCAAATATTTATGCCCATTTAATTGTGCATGTGTTTTAGTTCAACAGAAAGTAGTGCCAGGGTAAGCCACGTGCCGCCATAGTATGCGCCTCCCAACTCTTCAGATTCAGTCACCATCGAGTGTCTCAAGGGGGCGACACGCGCTGTGTCACGCTCCGGGTGCTTTCACATTTTTGTGCTAATCATCTTTAGCTGTAATAGTCTGGTGTAACTTACAAGAATGTGTTATTTTCTGCACCCGGAGACGTCACCCCTTCTTCCCACAGAAAGAGTATCGTCCAGGCAAGCTTATGACACCAGTAATTCATTGTTCTGCACACCTGTGTACTTACGCTGTTTTGCCTATTTGGCAAGCCGCAGGCCAGAACCCATGTAAAGATTTCACATAGAGTGATGTTAAGTTTTGAGCAACAGTATTTACAAGCAAGTTTTCAGACTTTGTGTTATTGATTTCAAGTACAGCCTTATGGTGTTTCGAGATCCAGGTCCCCTACAGCCCGCTGTCACCGTAATTTCACGTAACATACCTTAATAACCAGCATGCTGAACACCGAGCTTTTATCAGTAAAAGGCCTATGGGTCAGCCTAAATAGGCCCACTTCCTTCCGATGTAAATATCAGGTATAGGGAACGCCTACTTTTCCTTTCCAAAGGGGCTCATCCAACAATTTCAGAGAGGGACTGCGTACATCTGGACGAACAGCCCGCCGTACCCCGCGATCATTATCATCAGCAGCAGCAATCTACACTGCCTGTCAACTGTGTATGGCGCCTAGTCAGGTATCCAATTCCAAGCTGACCTATCAATGTTTTTCACCATCCCTCAAAATTCCATTCACCCAACCAACAGGCATTATACCGATGTCACATAGGCCGGAAAGTTTGCCAAAAACATGCATGCTGATTTGGAGGTTATTTAATAGCATCGGCGCCCAAGGTAGGAATGTGTGGAGTTGGTAGTAAACGGGATTCATTTCACCCTAAAAGTGGATGCAGTTACTGCCGAAAAATGTATACATGGTTGGTATATTATTATATGTAGAATGTTAATATGTAGTGTAAATCTGTACGAAGCTGCCTGGTAGCGAAAAAAAAAAAATACTAATCACATACTAAGTTAATGTACACAAATTGTACACTGTACATTAAATTAGCCTATATTTATTTATGCTTGGACAAAAATTTCACATTCTTACCTACTGGTAACAAAATAGTGCACTAAATTTTTTCTAGGCCTACTTAACTTATCATGTAGCAACAAAAATTATTACACTAATATCTAAAACATGTTTTATTGATGTAATATTATTATATAACGCAGTATTACATACTTAAAATGGCTCCTAACCCTTGAGATGAGTAATTTCTCATGACTGCTGCTGTCAAAAATGCAGTCGTGTAGCACTGGAACAATTTCCTGCGCAGCCTCCATTGTTGCTTGTAAACAAAATGTGGAAATTAAGCACCGAAAATGGAGCATGGAAGTTGTTCTGTTCCCCAGCCTAACACATAACACATGAAGTAAGGGAAAACTTTTTTATGTGGTTATATGGCCAACAGCACAACCAATGGCAAAAAATAAATAGCAGGATAAAGACAAATATAAACCAATATCCACAAAAAATAAAACGAAGAAGGAACAATACTAGACGGGATCACAAATACTACTCTTCTCGGCAGAGGCCCATCAACCACGGAGGGAAAGAAAGGCCATGGAACAGATGATATCAAGGAAGGAGTGTGCCGGTCACCAAGGACATCTAAGAGGACACCAAACTCTTAAGATCAAATAACAATACAGCGCGCAAGTAAAAACCCAGCAAGAACGTCACAAACTACCCGAGGGTCATGGAAAAGTTCCGAAGGGTAAGAGAGGGGAAAAATCACATGAAGCCTACGAAGAACAGAATACAACGAACTTCCATCGCCACCAGTGGAACACTGAAACAAAAAAAAAGTCAAATATGCACTAGGGGCCCCACATACACAGGAAGGATTAGAGACTATTAGAAGTTTATACAAATGAGACTGGGATGCATTATGACCTGAAAGGAGACGAAAAGAAGTAATTGCTATATTACGGGAACAACAGTGATGATATTCGTGCCGAGAATATGCAAGAAATAATCGTGCATATAAAGTATTAGAAACCGAAGTATAAGGTTCCCATGTCTGTTTCCAATGCCAAAAAATATCCCTTGTTGATAGGGGATGTAAAACCGAAAAGGAAAGTGGGGATTTCGAGACATCCTGTAAAACACTCAATTTCGCAGTTTATCCACCATCTCATTCCCCTGAATCCTGACATGCCCTGGTACCCATATGAAGAGGACAGGAATATTTAGTTTCTCCAAAAGAACACACTGTTCCCGTATGAGCCATATAAGCACTTCCTTATGTGAAGTAGAAGAAGACAAGGCCGTAAATACACAATGTGAATCAGATATAATCAGAGGATTTAATACTTTGAAATTGTAAACGTAACGTAAATCCATATACACTGCAAAAGCTTCGGCATAATAAATTGTGGCGGTAGAAGGGAGCTTAAAAAGACCAGAACACTCCATACGCGAGAATTACGAGCACGTATCCAATGTTTACCTTGTAACAGTTTATAATGGTTGGACAATGATATAAGGAAAGATTCTATACGTAAAACCATAATGGGCGTAGAAAAGAAAGCGCCAAGAATAAGTTCACCAAAAAATAGTGGCAGCTGACCAGCAATCGGAGTACCGTAATCTAAAACAGACCGAATGGTAGATACATAAAAATAATGTAGAGCAAAAAACTAGTACCCCAATGGTTTACCGCTCTCGGAAATTTTACAATTAATAAAACGCTGTAAACAATATAGTGTATTCAGCATGGATAGTCAATCCACCTGGGGTCTCTAAAAAGATTCCAAAATATCGTACCTTTGTCACAGAGGAAAGAGGATAACCTGTGATCGTTGGAGAAGGTAGTGGCAACTGGGTCCGTTTACGCGTAAAATACAGGTTGCTACTTTTATCCACAGAAAGTTTATAACCATGGTCATCCAACCAAAGTGATAAAGAATCAAGGGCCGTAATCAAAGAAGTATAAGTTTTGTCATAGGAAATACATTCAATCCAAAGCATATGCTAATAGCATATTAAATAGAACTAACGTTGAAGCCCAGTTGAAAGATGGTGTCTTGAGCATATAAGTTAAATAGCAACGGACTAAGAGTACTTCCTTGATAAGGAAACAACAACTGACGGGTATGCAGCTGGTCGCATCCGTGCAGGGATCGTACAAAGCCAAACTTTTGCGAAACAATTTTTTTACGATTTATAATGCCAAAAATTTTAATAAGTAATTTTAAACAAACACTATGTAAAAAAAAAAAAATCAAAGATAGCTTTGATATTCTCCTCTTAAGCCCCTGTCACATTGTCAAATTTTTCTGTTAAACTGTTTTCAATAAGTTTGGTTAAGGTTTATTCTACTCAGGTTGGGTATGTGAATGCTTTTAGTTTGGCAACTGAATATTTTCGCCACTTAGTAAGCACTAGTGTTGCATTTCGTACCTTGGTTTTTTCTTTCTGCATTCTACGTTAAAAAAAATTATAATTCAATAATTAAATATCAAATATAAACCAACATTTTAACTAAGCGAAATCTTACTCTTTTATTATTCACGAACCTAAACATTTAATTAATCTCGTTCACTTTGTAACACTAGCGCTTACTTAGCGGCATAAATTTTCTATATGGCAAACTCTCCCATAAGAAAAGTCGTTTTACATCTAACCTGAGTATAATTATGATAGATTCAATACCTCCAAGTAGCGTACGCACGCATGAATAAAAGTTAAACTGTATATATTTTCATTCATAGATTCTCATTCACACTTACCGTACGTAAGTAGAAACTGTTGGAGTTGCTCTACATACGTACTTACGGCTGAACTCTTAACCGATCAAAATGTCCGATTTTTTAATAAATATTTTATTCAAACTAAAACTATTAATATAATACCTTGAATACACAAAAATTCTGTTTCTTTGGTTAATGTTTTAAAATTTTACAATTTTGGTTCATAGCCAATAAAAACAAAAAAAAAATAATAATAATCTTGTTTAGCATAGTTACGTTTTTGTATGAATTACCGCCAACGCAAAACGTATGTACGTTACGACGATATTGAGATTGTTTTGATTTTATAGTTTCTTTATTTAATCTGACAAATTAGCGAATAACAGAGGCACAGTAATACAAATACATGTGGACCAACGCAGATGGTCGTGCTTTACACAGAGTCGGGTAGTTAATGAACCAATGAACTGAAAAATGAAATAGAAACCGGTAAATACAAGGAACCAGGGGAAAATAACCAAACCCCCAAAATACTGTAATATAAAATTAAAAAGTACGACAAAAGAAAATTTTTTGCCGGAGGGAAAATACCTGAAAGTAAGGANCTGTAATATAAAATTAAAAAGTACGACAAAAGAAAATTTTTTGCCGGAGGGAAAATACCTGAAAGTAAGGAATACAAGAAAAGAAACCTAGAATAAGTTATATAGTAAAACTAATGAATGTGAGACAAAAGTAACATATGAAATAAAGGAGTAAAGTCATGAAAATTTGGAAGACAATGAAACCCTGTAAACAATGTGCCATATAAGAAAAGATAATGGCACACATCAAGGATGAATAATAGACCGAATAAATTAATGTGTCTAAAATGTAATAGAAATTCAAAATATAGGTGTCGTGCTGTGTGGATCTAGGTGGTCCAAAACCCTAGGTGTATTATGGCTTATTTTAAGAAAATAATGAAAAGGGAACAGAATAGACAGGGTGTGGAGTTGTCCGACGAAATTGAGAATCCGCCTTTTACCTTTACCCGATGA
>NQII01011555.1:0-27814 GCA_002778355.1 Clitarchus hookeri
CCACGGAAGATCACGTTCTCCCCTCTATGCAATACATCGTTAATTCAACGTAATAACTTTAGCAACATTTTTTTGTGTTGTTCCATCATCAACTTTAATTTAGGTCTCTGCTAACATACAACTCGAATTAAATATCTGTCCTTTTCCTATTTTTAAGCTGATTTTTTTTTTCATTGTTTTATGCAAAATGTGGGAAATTGAAGGCAGGTCAATCCTACAAAATATTGTTTGCGATCTTTGTAAGCACTGATTCGGTAAATGTGACAGAATGTTGTACAGTCATTCCTTAAGACGTAGAATATTCGAAAGGAGTATGTCTGGATAAATAATTATTCCAATACAAACAAATGTTTAGTATACCACTCTATACCATACGTTATTGCTATGATTTACAGAATGTATTACAGTGGTTAACAACGAACACTAGTGGGCTATGCCAACTGCAGGAAAACATGTTTGTCCCATGCCCAAAGGCGCACTGAGTTACTTCCTCCATTTGAGACACTGAAGCAAGGGAGCGATATGGAAGGTTCAAATGAAAGTAATGCGCAGACAGCGCGCTCTAGGAGCAATATCATGAACTACCAAGGACGCCATGCTAAAAACAGCAGTGTGTGTGTTAGTTTCCTAGGGTGAAGACGTCAAATGTTAAGATCTAGACAATCTCATTACGAAGTAACCTATGGGTGATGTGTTCTGAATTAAATACCTAATTTCTGGTCGCTTATAACCAAGTAATGAGGTTGTGTTCAGTTTCTTATTGAGTAAAAAATGTATATTCACGCGTTGATTAACAGTGTTATTTGATCTATCACGCTGCAAACAGAATGAAATTAACAGTTTCGCATCAGAAAAACTAAAATATTTCGCACTTAAATAAACTATTTAGCAATCCTAGGATTAGAGCATTGTCAATTCTCTACAATAGTGATATATTTCGTTAAACGACATAATTATTTTCCTCTGTACAAATGGATAAAATTTCGCCTTTGTTTTACAAACTAAATTGCAAAAACCAGCTTTGTTACTGTCAAAAAGTTACATAGTCACCGCATAATTACAAATTTTTTTATAAGAAGTAAAATATATATTAATTTCACTTGCGTACCTACGACTATAAGCTGAAGAACCCACGGGTGTCCACGGAACAAATTTTATGAATTGCTGCCTTAACGTGTATCTTGCTGGTACATACATATCTGTCCCATTTGTAGAAACAGCCAGTGGAGAGGACCACGCCAAACCACGAAATGTATCGTCGAGCTGCCCATTAGAAGGTTATGAACCGCTACAGGCGGTGAACGCCGCTCACGTAACTGGACGCATGCAAACCACAAACGTGAAAGTGAGAGCTGTGTCCCCTGGGGTCGCAATCTTGTGCATCGTCGTAATTTGTTCGTAAGTCCCGAAGTACGTGGACGACGTGCGTTTCCCAGTAATAAATTGTTGCCACGATGTTCCAGGATCAAAATCCATACTTCAGTTTAATAGTACCTTAAGACACGCATCATTCCCAGAAAACCTACCTAAATAACTGCTCTCAAGACCTCGATACTAAGGGCCAAGGAATTATCTTCACTCACTCATGTTACCGAAATTAAGGAGGAACGTTAACTGATAAAAGTAAGGAAAAACATACATGTGCCGTGGGAAATATGTCGTCGAGTACCTCCCATATGTTAAAAATGTCCTCTTCGAAACATGTGAAGCCTTTATCATACATCGTTAATGTGGGGTGATGTATGAGAAAAGAAGTTGTAACTTCTATAATGGTATCAGTAGATAGAAATAGTATGTCAAAGGTCAGCGGCTGGAGACTGAGGATCAAAGGATCGGCTACCATCTTGGATTACATCACCGTCGCCTTCTTGCATCTGGCCGTCATCTTGTATCCAGCCGCCATCTTGTATCCGGCTGCCATCTGGCATCCGGCCTCCATCTTGTATCCGGCCGCCATCTTGTATCCGGCCGCCATCTTGCATATGGCCGCTACCTTGTTTTCAGCCGCCATATTGTTTCTGTCCGCCATATTGTTTCTGTCCGCCATATTTTTTTCTGTCCACCATCTTGTTTTTGCCCACCATCTTGTTTTCATTCTATATCTTGTTTCACAATTACACACCTTCGCATCCGCTGCACACACTCCAAATGCTGTAGTTCTCTCATAGTCTGCTAGAGAGCACCACCTGTCCCTGTACTGTTGTTTATTGCTTCTAGTGTGTGCCACCCTATTACTCACCTTAGTTTGACCCCACTATATTGTTTCTACTTGTTCTTCATCGCCTGCTAGGAGGTGCTGGTGTCGCTATCTCTTAGCCAGCATGTTTTTTCTAGAGTAAAATGTAAAATTGGGTCTTTATTTATTTTCAGAGTTAAAAAAAAATCTTTGTTACTAGTTTTTTAAGAATATTTTGTAAAAATATAGTAAGGTTTAACAGTGCATCTAATAGTGCAGTTATGTAGAGCGAGAAAATCTTAATTCATATTATTATGCTGTACCACGAAATAATGCCAAGCCAACTTAAATGTTCTGTCACTATAACATTAAAACAAAGACCAAACTCACGCATATATACAGCAGGATGTTAGATGATTTGAAGATGTACTTTTATAGTACTTATATTTATCTGTCCAGTTCATTACAAGGACAATTAAAATGTCTTTGAACTACAGATCAGAATACATATATGCAAATGAGCAATAGAAAGAAGTATTTTTATTACAGTGAACAGACACAAATTCATAATGTATATTGCTGTAAAGTTCCAAAAGCGATATTTTTTTTCAATATATTTCAAAGTCACACTGTTTCAAAGCGTATGTTTCACGATTGTATACTAATTTTAAACGATATTACAAAAATCTTTACGTCAGTGCTTTGTTAAAATGTTTACATAAATCACTAAAACTGAAATTTATGTTTTTGACGTGAATACATCTTTAAATTTGCCACCTTAGTGGGCAATCCAGAAAATCTAATAACAAAATCGGGGGATAGAGTTTGGAATTGCAGCTCCGAATACATCGCATACATCTAAAATTCAATTACACCACTCGATTGCGAAAGGATCAAAGAATTTGTAACGTTGAGTGAGGACTGCAAGGCGTTGCGCGTGGCGAGGGTGGGGGCACCGCCATTTTGAGTTCGTTTCGCTGCGTCTCATAATTTCAGCGTAGTATAACTTTTGACGCGGAGTAGCTACGACGCTCGTTTAAGTTTTAATCAACAACTCTCGTCGAGATCAATCGATCGAGTGTGGCGTGGTTATGGTTTAATTGTATGAGTTTAAAGTAAAAAAAATTGAAAACTTAACACAATGTCGGCCAATACTCGTCAGAAAGTCAAGTCGAAATACAAAATTCCTATACGGTTGGAAAGAGCATCTCAAGAGTAATCCAGTGATACCCACGAAACCTCATATGATCGAGGGAAACGGTGCCGGGAACGTAAAAACGTAGACGTATTCACGCAAAACAAATGGCCGACACAGCCACACCCCACGTTTTTTATTAATTTTGTGATTTAACAGTGTTTTCCAGTTCCGTTTTTTTTTTAATATTGTGCAGTGGGAAACTTAAAGAATGTTCAAATAACAGTACAAGTAGGTACTGCAAAATAGGCAGAAATGTTTCCCCACAACTTTTTCTGTACAAAAAAAAAACCTGTAATGTTGATATTTGAATCGCCTATATTAAAAATAATTTCTTTGCCAAAATCAGAATTAAACATTCATACTGAAAACTAAGGAGCCATATAATCAGGATAGCAAGATTGTGTTCCATTCAAAGCTTATAACCGAAATTTATATGCTTCTCTTACATGATATTTAATGTGGTGAGACAATGCTTGGAACTGTAATAAGACTTAGGAAATTCAATTTGCAACAACATTTTAATGGCTACATTTGACAATCATAGGTTTTTTAAATTTAATGGCAGTATTGACATTCGAGGGATTATACTTTGCCTTAAAGATTTTACTTATCTATGTAGGATACACTCAAAGTCCAACAAAATAACCAACCGTATGACAACCATAAAACGTATTGATAAAAAAAATTATAATATACACTGGAGTGCCAAAAAAACTGGTATAGGCGTGCGTATGCAAATAACAGAGGTATGGAACCTATCAGAGTAACGCGATGCGGTTGGCAACTAGATCGGTTACTGCTGCTACAATGGCAGGTTATCAAGATTTAAGTGAGTTTGAACGTGGTGTTATAGTCGGCGCACGAGAGATGGGACATAGCATCTCCGAGTTTGCGATAAAATGTGAATTTTCGGGTACGACATTTCACGAGTAAACCGTGAATATCGGGAATCCGGTAAAACATCAAATCTTCGACATCGCTGCTGCCCGAAAAAGATCGTGAACGAACGGGACAAACGACGACCGACGAGAATCATTTAACGTGACAGACGTGCAACCCTTTCTCAAATTGGCGCAGATTTCAATACTGAGGCATCAACAAGTGCCGGCGTACGAACTATTCAACGGACCGTCGCTGATATGGGCTTTCAGAGCCGAAGGCCTACTCGTGTACCGTTGTTGACTGCACGACACAAAGCTTTACGCCTCGCCTGGGCCCGCCAACAGCGCCATTGTACTGTTGATGACTGGCAACACGTTGCCTGGTCTGACGAGTCTCGTTTCCAATTGTATCGGGCGGATGGACGTGTACGGGTATGGAGACATCCTCATTAATCCATGGACCCTACATGTCAACAGGGGACTCTTCAAGCTGGTGGAGACTCTGTCATGGTATGAGGCGTGTCCAGTTGACGTGAAATGGGACCCCTGATACGTCTAGATACGACTCTGACAGGTGACAGATACGTAAGCATCCTGTCCGATCACCTGCACCCATTCATGTACATTGTGCATTCCGACGGACGTGGACAATTCCAGCAGGACAATGCGACACCCCACACGTCGAGAGTTGCTACCGAGTGGCTCCAGAAACACTCTTTTGACTTTAGACACTTCCATTGGCCACCTAAATCACCAGACATGAACATTATTCAGCACATCTGGGATGCCTTGCAACATGCTGTTCAGAAGAGATCTCCACCGCCTCGCAGTTCTATGGATTTGTGGACTGCCCTGCAGGATTCATGGTGTGAATTGCCTCCTTCATACCTTCAGACATTAGTTGAGTCCATGCCGTGTCATCTTCTGGCACTTCTGCCTGCTCGCGGTGGCCCTACACGATATTAGGTAGGTGTACCAGTTTGTTTTGCTCTTCAGTGTAATATTCGTGTATTTTTTATATGCAAAGAAAGTATTCACAAAATAACACTTATAAGTAACCCATAAAATACAATGAAATTGCTTACAATACCTAAAGGGTATAAGAATGGGAATTTCCAAAGTTTCGGATATTGCATAGACAACCGCCCATCCCTAAGACGATTGCTTAAATCCTCTGCGAATTTTGTGTTTCATCATGCGTAAATCTTCCCCAGTCTTTGTGCGTGGGTATTACGTGCATATTCCGACATTAAGAGGACTGCCTATAGTATTTTCTGAGGCTCTGCTAAATTCTACTTGCATGCAATTAAAATTGAGAACAACGAACCACGGTCGTGCGCGTATTTGTTAGTAACACTCCTATTTGCATTACTTACATATTAAATATAGGTAACAGTTTAATTTAGCCAATAAATTAATGATAACTTATGATACACGACACAGCCAAATACATGTGAAGATTGTTCAAAAACTCCCGAATAAAACTGCGTTTCAATGTGTAAATCATTATACCTGGATTTACTGTACTTATATGTGCACTATAAAAACAATAGTTAAGAAACGGTTTTTTGTTATTCAGAGACGTGGCATATTAAGGAGCCTGCCTATCTGAGCGGAGTTATTATGCTTGACGCAGCCTTTTTTATGTTCCCGAAACTTATTTATTTTAAAAAATATAAATTAATAAGGTATAATCTGCAGATGTTACGAGCACGATCGTATTTTATATACATGTATATGTTTGAAACTGGTACTTACCATAAAGCGAATATAGTTCGGTTACTGACTCCTTAGGAAATGCGGTGTTTTCCTACGCCGACTGATACATAGTTCTGTGCACGTGTCGCGTAACTTTTTATTGCAGTCCTTATGCTTCCCGTTTACACATTTCGTGCAAGACTAACGATACAATGGAATCTGATGGAGTTCGGTTTCCAACGTCCTTTGGATGCATCTGGACTAGGAGCTAAGTTAATTTTTTCAGGTGAAATAATTTGATGTATTTTGTTGTTCAGGAAGGGCGGGGGGGAGTTGAGTATCTCCTGCCTCGCAGCACGCGGGGCGACACCGTGACAGAGCCGTGCAGCTTGTTCTCACGCTGCTCATTGCTGCGGAAGCGAAACTTCACGCCGCCGGCAGAGACAGCGCACGCACTGCGCCTCGACGCGCTGTGAAGGCGATGCGACGCCTGCTCTCGCCCACACCTGGCTGGATTTATCTGGCCGGCGAACGTCTCGAGATCAATCGATTCTTTCTAAAACTAAAATTACAATATACTGTCTCGTCGCGCTGTGAAGGCGACGCCTGCTCTCGCCCGCACCTGGCTGGATTTTATCTGGCCGGCGAACATCTCGAGATCAATCGATTCTTTCTAAAACTAAAATTACAATATACTGTAGCGTCTCTCTTTGAGATTATTTTTGTACCAAAACTGAGATAATAACTAATAATCCATGGCAGCATGCCAATATTTAATTTTTTTTTTATAAAATTAAAAATTTTATTGAAACAAATTGTTTTATTTGTATAATAGTTATGGTTACCGGTTGTTGTAAAAGAGGGGGAAGAGGTGCCTCTGCCTGTGACGTCAACCGATTTGGTTGTCCCGAATTCACCTGCTATTTTCCTACTGCTACCATCCCTACATAGTTTATGAGAAAATAAGTAGGCTGGGAGGGGAAGTCAATCAATAAAAATGCCTGGCCAAAATCGTTACCTTATATTTGGCATAGTTTCTGACAAAATGAGTAAGACTGGAAGTTGGCCAGTGAAAATGCTATGGTAGCTGGAGGTACTATTTCCCTTGTATCAATACGCGCCTCCCTGTCACTAGGCTGCGTTATATTAAGGATGGAGCGTGCAGAAATCCCTCATTCCGATATCAGGGCTTCCCGTCTGCATATCCGAGTACCCTTCTGCTTCGTCGCCATTTTGCGTTTAGTGAGAGTGTTCGACGAATCACAGTCGCCTTCCATTTTGCTTCGAGTTTTTTTACCCGCAAAGATATGTTATGTTTTGAAATAAACTTTTATTAACGGATTATATTAATTTTGCCAACGAGCTCAATTGTTTTTTTATTTCCGGTTATCTATTTTAAATCAACTAATCGCTGTATCATTTTTTTGTATTGTGTAAATGTTAAAATGCAAAGTTATTAACTGCGTTTTTTGTGCAGTGATGGGCATACAGTGCGTCAAGTCCCCTCGCCAAAGGTTCGCGCTTGGCCTGTCAACGATCAGAGGAGCATTTCAACACAGACTGCTATTTTGCAACGTGTTGCAAATTCTTTTGAAAGTAAGTACCAGTACAATCAAAATAATTTAAATTTATGAAATTAGTTTTTTTTTTTTTGCGCACATTGATACTTTGTAGGTTTTCGTAGTCAACAGTTACGAGTGCTGCCAATTCCTGGAGGTACTGCTTTGTCGTCTTGCGGTCAAGTCTGTGGGCCCGTAAGGAAACCACAGCATCTTCACGCTAATACAAGCAGTGAGTATTTACGACAACAAGACAAATACTATGTGCATAATTTGTTTCATATAATTTTCTTACATTACGCGGTGAACTTGTGTCCAGGCGAAATGACTTCCGTGGTAGGACGTCAGAGAGTCCCCTCTTGTCCAAGTCAAATCGTCCCGTTTCACGGGAGTCCCTAGCGACGCAGCCAATCGTTGTTAGGCATTATACTGCAGTTTCCCATTTCTTCTTCAGGTATGTAACTCTGCTGTGTGCGTGCAAAAAATGTGTGTGAGAATTTTAACGGTTTTGTAATTTTTATTCAACACAAAATCGCTACGTAGTTAATGTCGCAAAATAATAAATTTCTGGTGTGAAACGTACTTTTATACAAGTGTCACTTTTTAACCTATGAAAAACGTTTCAGTATGCCCATGGTACAATAAATAAACCAATTATTAAAACAGTTGGTGTGTCAGCAGCAACTAATAGCATTGCCCAAGGAAAGTTGCTGTCTGTATTGGTACTAGCTTCTGGACTTACAAAGTAACGACTATGATTCTACTTATTCTGCAACTTGTCAAACGTGAACTAGTATACTCGGGATAATATGTGTAAAGGTTGGCTACACTACTCCACAGACGCTTTGCAACCTCGCTGCAACCTTCCAATCATTTGTCAATGTTGTTATCACATGTTTATCTTGTGATTTCCGTGTTTATTTATTATGTTGAATGTACGTGTAATTTAATTATTTTACAAAGAATGAAATCACGTTCAACAATCCTACAGATTAAATCACAAGATAAAAATGTGATAACAACATTGACAAATGAATGGAAGGTTGCAGCGAGGTTGCAAAGCGTCTGTGGAGTAGTGTAGCCAACATTTACATATGTTAAGGGATTAATTGGTGGCCGGGTAGTTTTGTATACCGTATTCCATCTTTGTTTGAAAATACGTATTTTTTATTACTATTGTATATAGTAANTGGCCGGGTAGTTTTGTATACCGTATTCCATCTTTGTTTGAAAATACGTATTTTTTATTACTATTGTATATAGTAACATTATATTGCTTTTCTTTAAACTTAATTATCATCTGTGTTTGTGAGACATTATTTCATCACCGCCGTCGTCGTCGCTTCGTTTAACCGTGAGTAGAAATTTCAACCAACATATAGTCGTTCTGAATTACATGGTTCGTGTTCATAAATACTGTTCCTTGCTCGAGATTTCATTTTGCACATTTAAACCTACCTGTGATGATCTATGAGGAGGTATCCAGATGCAAATAAATATTTATTATTTACATGCTACTAATGGTTTGCGTTACCTCTTAATGAAATAATCATACACCTTGAATTGGTGATACAAATTATTTGACGCTCGAGAAAACCCATAGACACCTTAAACGTAAATATATATAATATTATATAATGACACGGTTACATTAAATATGAATAATGGTAATTGAATATATATCACAAAGATCATAATTCAGAAAAAATAAGAAAAATAACAATGTGATATAATTAAATGAACTAATAAATAATAACTGTTTAAACATACACACATATGCTCTGATGTCGTAACTGAATTTTGTTATATGTACATAATATCAACTTTGAAATATGTATACGGCATTTAAAATGCTGCTTGACAATTGCTCCGATAGCCAAGTGATCGAAGACGTCTGCATGCCGACCCAAGATTCGACAGTTCTATCCTGCCCTCCTTCAGAATAATTAGAGCTCCCAAATAATAAAAGTAGTGTCCCTAGCAGCCAACTCTAGAACAAACATGACGACCGAGCGAGAGCGACACCAGAGCCCCTAGCAGGCGAAAGTTGAACGAAGAACAATTGTCAGCCGCCATGGCTGAAAACAAAATAGCGACCGGAAAAAAGACGATAGCGGTATTCAATAATATGGCGGATCCATAGATCCTTAGCCTCCAGTCCTTGTCCTCGGAGTATATTGGTATCGAACATGGAATTCGCGTATAACGTGACGTCACCTACACGACACCTTTTTATTGCTCTATGCGTCCCGTTTCCGTAGAATATGGGTATCAGCCAGCTCAATAAGCCACGTTGAAATTTTTCCGCTGACCGCCATTTACTATCGTGTTCACACTGAAGAAACATATTGTCCGTGCATTGTTAACCGGGCAGTTGTTAGAGCCCTTGTTGATATCTATCTATTCGCTTACTGTGTATTATGTATCCATCCGCCTCATCTAAGAATAAACACCGCCATAAACTGTATTGCTTACATTCATTACTTCATACATTGGAATTGAGCAACTTTTAGAAACTTAAAACTTTCCATGCGGGAGCTCGTATTCCACACTGGTAACTTATATTTTCTGGCCTTTAAAATGACATATATATGTATAATAAAATTTTTTTTTTCTTTAGTCTGGTACTCTGGTAGGCAAGAAAATAAAATGACTAATATGTTCCTCAAAAAATTTCACAGGGCTTAAAAACACCGTTCAGTAATACAATATGTGAAATATATTGATAAAATGATAATCATTATTTATTTCGGTTCGCTGTTACAGGTGGACGTGAAAATAGCCACGTCCTTGAACACTGCGGGCCATAAACAAACGTTAGATTAGTAAACCTGATGAGCTCGCTGTAAAAGTGAGCCGAAGACATGAGGAAAGCAATAAACTATGGGCCAAGGAAATATTCTGTTCTTCACAAATACGTACAGACGTTTCCGCATCTAGCTTGTTGCGAGCGGTAATTTAGTTGCGTAATTTCTCAGAGTGTTGAAAGTGTTGAATATGGTTTTTCTACGCCAATTCTGTCAGTAGTAAACAAAATAAATAAAAAACCTATTTCAGTGGACACGAAATTTTAGCATTCCAGTTTTATTAAGACAATGGAATGCATTTAGGTTGTTCACAAATAATTGAGCACTTATGAATTCAACCTGTGAAAAATTCCACTGTCCTACCTGCGTGTATTTTAAGAACACGCTGCGTGTCAAGTTCCAATGCGGTTGGTAACGAAGTGGAAGGGAACTAGTTCCATTTCTTGACGTAGAATTGAAAGTGCCAAGGTGAACATTTTTGAATACTTAAACTATTTCCTTTGCTTCTTTTTTTTAATGCATACAATTTACAACTTATTAAAATTAAAATAAAACAGACTAGCACTTTTACGAGTACAGATTCATAAGTGCTATTGAAAGGTTGTGAGTTTAGGCCTGAGCTTATGTGTTAGTACGCCCGTTTGCCAACAATGCCAACGAACATTACCAAGTGAAGTTTTGCGCTCACCATGAACAACAGGAACCGAGTAATACGTCAGATATATATATATATATATATATATGTATATATATATATATATCTTTATTTCCATGTTTATGCTTTAATGTGGATAAGTGATCAAATGAAAATTTATTTGAGGCATATGTCATTGCAGATCTATGTCGTTTGTTTTCGAGTATGTTTATAATGTCATGTGTGTTTTCCTTGGCGAAATAGCTTTGCAATTGGAATTTACCCGAAGTAAATTTTCAGCCGTTATTTCTAAAGCCTTCTACGGCCATAAAAAATGATTATACTTTACAATAAATTTTTAAAGAATAAATTAAAACACCTCTAACATGTTAAGAAATTTTCTCTGTACAATATGCACTTATTCTTTCAAATGTATGTATTATATTTTACTTAGAAAAACCAGAAACTGTTTTCATAGTCTTCAATCATGTCATGTCGTTTCAAGGCGGATATAGTTCAATTTAAGACAAATAAAAGTCAAAGACGATATTCCACATAAATAAATGATAAATAGGCTACACATGTTCAAATAAGAAATTACCTTGCGTATACAGCAGAACGATGTGGCCTAAAGAAGATTAGCAATTTATTGCTACATGGCTTTAAAAAAAAAAAATTTCATATTTTTGCTGTAGTGTACACGTTGTAGCGTTTTGAAGAGTGAAAAGTGTCGTTACGTTACGGCTATGTACATGGAACTGTTATGCGAGTTCAAGGCGCATAAGAGAGGGAGCGATACAGAAGACACGCGCGTCTTGCATCTCATCGCTTCTACGTCCAAAACGTGCAGTGTTTCAGTCGCTGCTCTGTGAACTATGCAAGTAAAGTTTGTAAACAGTGTGACATCATTACACGCGATGAAAGGCCCACGCACATTATTATGACCACCTGCTAGTATCTAAAGTAACCGCCCTTCGCAGCACGGACAGCAGCTAGACGAGCTGGCAGTGGCTCAGTCAGGTGCTGATAGGTCTCCACGGGTATCTGTAGCCGTGCTGCTGAAAAGTCATTTGGAGGAACTGGGTTTCGAACCCAGGGCTTCGTGCATGCGTACGGTTGTACTTTACCCCACTACGCAGGCAAACCCTAGAAATGCGATTTTTTATTATCTTTTTCACGATTTTTTATTTTATTTTTGGACACACTTAATATGATAAAAGTGAAAAATAAGTGCTAAGGTAATTAGTTTTTACCTTTTTCTGGCAAAAATTCGTATTCCCAGAACTTTTATTTACTCAGAAACGTGTATTCGCGCAAACAAAGATTTCACAGCAAAAATGTTAGTATGCAGTCTTCTTAAATGAGTATAAGTGTAAGTGTCAAATAAAATTCGCATTTTTAATACCTGCTGTTCAACACGTTTTTGTATTTATAAGCCTAATTTTCACAATAAAAAAAATTGTAGAGTTTTTTTTTTTTTTTGTTTAGACACATGGAAATAGTCAAATTTATCCATAATTAGGTTTCGTAAATAAAAACTTTTCCCACTAATATTTGCGTACATTGAAACTGTGGATTCTATTTGTTTGATTTAAAACCCTGGATCCAAATATGTGCGCGTAAACTAGATTTAATTAATCAATAAATCTGACTCAGATGTTACTATAAAATAGAAATTTCTTTGTAATTACAAACTTACCCGAAGAAACCTTAACCGTTACGTTGTGACCCTCGGTAAAAGAAAGTTCCTTCCTGTTAGTGAATAATTTAGACCTGCCGAAGATAATTTACGCATGTAAGTAGCTGTATCACATATAATATTTTCCACAGATGTCCGTAACAGGCAGTTTGTTAACTGTCATATACATTTCATAAATATGTTACGTATATTACATAAATAAAGGGATACGATGAATCAACCAGTTAGTTGGCCTAGTGTGTATTACGTTTTGGAAACAAGAATATTAATGCAAGAGGAAGTGATAATATACATCTCTGAAGGAAGTGGTTTACCGATTAAGGGGCCCGCCTACCTGGAGCAATTTTTCTCGTTTGAGGCCGTGATGCGCGGGAGCGCTAAGGTCTACACTGTCACGCGCAATATGTGCGCCATCGCCACTAAGCGCAAGGCTCTGAACTGGCGTGCGGTATTCTCGTGGTGCCGCGTGTACCTATGAGACTTAAAGTGATAACCCCATAATTTTACTAGTGGAAAGTCTGCAGCAAGGTTCAATGCAGGGCCCTAGAAAAAATTTTTGAATCTATCTGACGCGTATATTTTGTGATAAAGCAGGCTTTATCTATGTTTTAGAGTTCTGAAGTTGTGTTTATAGTGTGCGCAAGGTCTTGCAAGCACTCAACAGGCCTTGACTAAAGTAATTGTCCGTTCCGTGGACGCACGTGTAATAGTTTCGTGGGAAAACGTTTATACACACACACTTTCCAACGTAGTTTAAGCACTAGGCGGGCCCCTTAAGCGTCTTTAACGTCGTTTGTTGTGCACTATTTATTCAAGGTAGACGGTCACCTGCACTTCCATGCCCCTTTCGTTAAGTCACTACATTTTAAAAGTTGCGCAGTAAGGCAGTTGCATGTCGAAATTCCAGTGGAATTGAACGCCACTTTAAAGAATGACTCGGCCTTGATCGAGATAATGCTCCAGGTCCACTTGTATTCTGTGCGTTGTCTTTGCAGTACAAGTGAATAGCTTCAGTATTCATATTTTGGCTAGCAAAAAGGGGGAAGTTGATGTGTACGTAACTAAAGATTGTCGTCTGGTTCACGAAACAACAATGTACTTCTTTGGCGATTTTTTTTTGGTCCATCAAATACAGGAGATATTTGCTGGGATATTGTCACGAACAGGTATTCAGTTCTTAAAGTGTATATAATAGTCAATTCTGTATCAAAATGTTTTGTTTGGTCGCTGTAATTAGCATTCGTATACTTAATATTATTTCGTTAGTGCACAGTTGTTGTAGTATTTATAATACTCCAGAAATTAAAGTACAATAAAGTAAATTTATTCAGAGGACGTGTCAGTTTTAACTCTGACTTGAAGAAAGTATAATGTGTAGGAAGCAGCATTTTCATTTAAAACACGAAATCTTCCATATTGCCATTCCTGAAGTGAGTCCCTTGTGAAACGAAGTACGTCTGATATAAGGGCGCCCGAACACGGAGCTGAGGTGACGCATAGCTTTATGATAACGTGAACAGGCCTTAATTATATGGCCTGCCTAAACGTGCCATCACAGAACATCACGAACGAACGTCGAACATCACGAATCAATATTATATATACCCTAACTGTCTTCAGACCCTTGCACAAAACCAGAATGCCAGTGAAAGTGATTGTTCTTGGTATACAGATAAATTTTGCAAACAAAATGGTGACAATCATCCCTGAATAAAAATATAACACCGTACTTGTTTACACCGTACCATCTGTTTATCTAGAATTGGGGTAAAATGCCTTCATACGCTTCAGCACAAAACGTAAAACAGCAGACTTTTCCGCATACGACACCGATCAGAAACCTCTGCAGAATCACTTATGGATCTCTAGGAAAACATACCAGTGCCCAAATAAAAGAACTTTATAATGACAGAGTGCAATGTAAAATTAATTACACATGCGTTAAAAAAAAATATACTGGTTTTCAAAGCCAAGCGTTGCGAGAAATTTGTTCTTTGAAGCCTCAAGGTTAAATGAAGGTCGGTGCCTCGCAATGCTGAAGAGGTTGGTTTAATTGGTTCGTGTGCAAGATGGCCGTGGCATTTCCCCCTCAATCTTCTTTGGAAAATTTCCTGAGTAAACGAAGCATATTAGTAACGCAAAGCATTCAGATAAAATAAATTCTCATTTACTGTAAAATGAATATGAATTTCAAAAGCAAACGATTAGTTTAGCTAACTAATTCAGCATCTTCAATTTTCCTTGCCTGATAAATTGCACATAAAAAACGTCCAAACGCGTCAGTTCCATAAATTTTAAAACTAAATAATTTTCATTGAACTGTTTATTAGACATTCATTATGCGTATAATCTTTTTGCAGGTCAATACTGAGACTTCCTTTTATTCATAAGATGTTTTCACCCATGCAGTACTCACTTAATATGTGAAATTCTCATCACATAAGATGCAATTTAAGCAATGAATTTAATCTAGCTGTGAGCGATAAGTGAGCAATTACTCGTTTGACATTAATATTTGACGCCGTGAGGGGCTGACACGTTTACTTATTACTGGGGGTAACAAAATATTTAGTATAATTACATTTGGAATACAAATGACGATCGAAGTGCAAAGTCTTTTGCGTAATTAAAGTTTTTCGAAAAAAAAAAATTATCAACACTGAGATAGTGAGAAAGATTTCTTAAGATTGTAACAATACTCCTAATAAACAAAATTGAAGAAAAAAAACATGATTAAAATTTTTAGAAAAAATTACCGATTGAGACCGATTATATACATATATTTATATAATTTGTAATTAAAGCAACGAAAATCGGATAGTTATTTTCATAAAAATTTATTATTGAAAAATAAATTAGCCATTCGTAAATTTCCCATTACAAAGTTAGTTAGGCCATTATGCATGTCATTCACTAACAGGTTACGTTGCAAGAGTCTACGGCGTACAGTTTTAGCAATTGTGAAACATTCCTCCTAAGGCATCCGTTAATAATTGGATATAAAATCAGATTCTGTGCTGCATATATATATATATATGCATGTGTGTGTGTGTGTGTGTGTGTGTGTGTTTTGTGTGTGTTTGTGTGTGTCTGTTGCGTGTGTGTGTGTGTTTTGTGTGTGTGTGTGTGTTTGTGTTGTTCGTTGCACCCCAAAAAATTGAAAATATTAAAGAATTAAAAAAGCTTTTGCAGAATTTCACACCGTTTTTTGACGCTAGTTTCTTGGCTCTTCACGAGGTATTCAGTAACCACGTCACATGCTCGTAAGGCAGTAATGCGGCCCAATAAATATTGCAAAATATCCCACCAATTCCTTCTAAAAAAATTGATAAAACATAAGTGCAACTCGTAGACTAATGATGAACTAGACTGATTCTCGTATTCTGCAAATGTCCCCAACATTGACTCAAGTGTTGCAATAACAACTATAAATATCTTTTTTCGAAAATAATGCCACCCTAATTTGCTTTTATTTAGTTTTACCTCAAACTCTTGTTTTAACGAAAAGATAACTACATATTTACGTAATTTAATTGCATAGCATTTTTGTTACCATTTAGTCAAAAGTAGTGTAATAGATTATGAAAGCACTTAAATAAGTTGACTGTGTGTTAAACTTAGTCTGAGCCACGTGGTTTAGGTAGACCTGTAAGAGTAAAAGTAGTTCAATGTTGGGAATAGGAGATTAGTTTATGCAGCTGGCGTGAGCGCTCTACCCCATATTCACTCCCGTGTGCCTCTGAGGTTTGCAAGGGGGAGGGAAACAATATTCGACTGTCCGAAAAGAGAAGCAATGCTTGCGACAAAGGCTATTCGCAGTTAAGGTGGCTGCCTGGTTGAAGGAATTTTGCACGTCTGAGGCCTAAAAGCGTGGGAGCGCTAGGGGTGACATAGACATGCGCATCAACTTTCTCATCGCCTCTAGGCGCAAAGCACTGAACTGGCGTGCAGTATTGCCGTCAATAACGCGCCTCTATGAGACTTTCAGCGGAGACCCTACCATTTTATGACGTAATAATATAAATAAAGATTTGATGAACGTCCCTATTCCTTTATTTTTATGTTTTCTACCGGAATGTTTATACCTAAAAATGACCTTGAAAACACCCGTTTAAACCATTTTCACTATTACAAAAGCATGATTTAGAAAGAATAGGAGGAACTAAATAAAATATACAGACGCGTAACGTTTCTCAAATTCTATTCGTAAGCAGCCCTTACTCAGTCCCATTGGACGGTTTTTTTATAAAACGTTTTCTGCTGGAGCTCTGCACACCGTTCAGCGGCCTACCCAGCCTGGTCACCATAACCGAGCACATTTGAAAGCCCTGTTTAAGATATATTTTTCACCTCAGTTTCTTACCATCCGCCCTATTTAAATTAACATCACCATTAGCCGAATCAAATGTGAAATTATTAGAACCCAAAATGTTTTAATAACAAGCCATTTCTAACTCCAGTGTGTATACAGCAACAAACGTCGACCTGATTTGCCGTCTATTTAAACATCACACTTGCAGTGTTTGTAACGTCAAAACTCGGAACTATTTCACTTAACACGCTGCCAGCTTAACTGTGAACCAGCATACCAGACAGTAAGGGTGGCATACGCACAGTTAAGGGGCAGTGATTTATTTGGAAGGTCGATTCCAGAAGTGCCCGTAAATAGCCTAGAGGAACTCGTCTGCTTACACGACCGCGTCACAGGTATGTGGACGTGATCACCGTGATATTTCGGTCGATCCAAGAATGTAGTGCTAAACCCGCAGAGACTTCCGTCGTAAAGGTTTCCCGTTCCATAGCATTCTTTATATTCAGAGGAGTTACGAAACAACTGCTTCTGAAATCCACACACACACACACACACATATATATATATACACACACACATATATACACACATACATACACATAAACATACACATATATACACACATATACACACACAACACACGCTGTGGCTGGAGTCCTGCCATCTAGACCTCGAGGACATCCCAAACCTCGCCCGATCTTACTGGTAGAGGCCACGGGAGGCTACGAGACATCTTATAACCCAGCTGGCACGTTTCATTGCTAACTGTTGCCAATATAAAACATTACAACATGTTTTAGAACAGGCTGTGTTCAAGTAAACTCATGCATAATTTCAGAGATCGGAAAAGCAGTGATTTACTAGCTACGACCTGTGACTGTCTGCAAATGCTACTTTTACAAGTCTGTGAATTATACATGCTACTTTTCTCATTTTGGCGATTGCATGATTCCTGTAATCTTTCAGGGCTGTCACGTGGTCCGCGTCTAAACGTTTAATATTCTGACAGTTTTATCATTCCAATAATACGAAATGAATGTCAGTCTGAAACGTCATACAACCATTTTGAAGTTTGACGAAACAGCTTTTGATATGCTATGAATGTTGATGATAACTGGCTTCCTGGACACATTACTTGTTTTTAACGTGATATCTATGTTAATTTTATTTAATTATTTTTGCTCAAACTAAACAGAAATATTATTTAATTTCACAAGATAGAATATTACTAACATAACTAATTAAGGAATAATGTAACAGTCAAGTGCACTTAAAAAACTGTTATTTCACAATAAAAGTTATTTCCCAAACAGCATTATAATTTTTTTTTTTTTTTTTTGTGNTTTTTTTTTTTTTTTAAATATGCATATAAAAGATATTTTACATGAGGCGCTTGGGCTATATATATTTTTCACGTCTATGAAAAGCATTGAGCGCAGTTTGTTTATATAAATAATTTCGCGTGTTTATCATGTGAATTTTCAACTAACGTGCCCAACTGCGAAGTTCTAAAATTGCAGTAACGATTGATCACTCAGCTATTGATACTTCTCATTACCGTAACTAGGTAGTAAGTCTATGAATTATTTTTGAACTACGATAACACGAAACCGCAAAGTGTGAAAATAATCGCCGCTAACAACCCAGTTTTCGATGTGATGCTTTCGAATCTTAAACGTAGGTATTGGCTAAATGAACTTAATTGTGCAATTAAACAATCACTGCTATTTCCGATACTGTTTCACTGTTTGTAATTGCGATTTATCGATACAAGTGAAGTTTCCACGTGTTGCAACTTCACAGCCCATCTCTGCATACTTTTTTCTGGACGTCTTTGCTTCCATACATTGTACAGCAATAAAATATACAGGATGATTCTAAAATCATGGGACAAACATTGAGGGGTGGTAGAGCTCACCAAAACAAACAATTATTGTATAGGAATATATGGGCGGGAGTGACGCGTTGAGCCACAAACACAAAAATAACACATGAAATGCAACACATTGTTTATTTGCTCAAAATTGCTACCACCGACAGAAATGCAAGCTTGGTAGCGTCGGTGGAGTGATTGGCGAACAGATTCAAATACGCCGGGTATTTCACGCACGCCATCATTGTCAGCCAATCACGCCATATGTAAAGGTCGCCAGGCATGCGTGACTGTTGGTGGATGCATTTCCAGCAACAGTTTAAACATTTTCTATACGGAATCACTCGTTAAGTTTGCTGCTAACGAACATTTTATGTTTCCGTTAATATGTTATGTTTTTGTGTTTGTGCCTCAACTCGTCACTTCCGCCCATAAATTCCTATACAATAATTGTTTGTTTTAGTGAGCTCTACCACCCCTCAATGTTTGTCCCATGATTTTAGAATCACACTGTATATTTCGAGGTCTTAGATTAAATACAATTCAAGAGGATTGGATAAATCTGGAAAAATATTAATTTACTTAGATGGCAAAACCGTTATCTAGCATTCCCATTTTCAGGATCTCTGCATTAGCTCCAGAATACCTGTAGAAGTAAATGAATGGCTTTAATTTTACTTCCCATGTGATTTTAAAATAGAAAGGTAAGTAGAGTTATATGTAGTGTAGTGGTTAGACTACTCGCCTCCCACTGAGGCGAACAGTGTTCGATTCCCGGCGGGGTCGTTCCTGGATTCTCGCATGTGGGAATCGTGCCGGACGACGCCTCTGGTATGTGGGTTTTCTCGGGGGTCTCCCGTTTCCCCCGCCTCTTCATTTCGGAGCTGCTCCATACTCACCGCGCTTCATCCTCATCGGCTCTCAAGACCTCGATGTGAAAAGCCACCCAAATGACTTCGCTCACTAGAAAGGTTAATTGGGAAGTGTGTTAGCGACGTCGTACGTGCGAAATTGTAGAAAGTCTTGCACGCGTCGTACCCCAACAGCAATCGGCGGCACCCACAGGCGCTTGTGTGGTTTTCTGTGGTGGTGAAATCTTGCCATGAGTATTCACGCCTGTCTGACCCGGGTTCGAGAAGCTGTATTTTCTGTCTCGCCCGAGTGCTGGATAAGTTAATTACCTAAACTGATTATCGATCCTAGTGTGAGGGTAGTACTGGGGCCATTATTCAAGCATTATCTTTCTAATCCCCCACTTGTTAGATAAGGAACCTGGTTATCCTCTGTGTACGAAAGTAAACCTGGCAAGAATAAATGCGTTTTATTTACGACCTAATTGCACAACTATTTTGTCGCATTTGTCCTAAAACTGAAGTGCAGAAAATTGCTCTGAAGCATTGTTATTTAACGGCATAAATTTGAAAACTATTCCACTGTACCATGTATAGCTTAGTAACGAATTTCTCCATTTGGGAGGTGATTTGACTTCGGTGATTTACAGTACATTAAATTGCACCGGGAAATTGATTTGCCTACGTACGTAACCCAACCAGAAAGTCATGTGCAGCTTTTATGTAGATTTTATTGAGTAGCATTTCACTGATTGAAACTACCATCTCAACTGCAGATTGCAAACAAGTTAAATAATTTATGACGTATGCAAATTTCTATTTATGAAGATATGGTAAACAAACTTCACAGTTCCACGGTTCATTTGATTTGTCAACCAAGGATGTAGGTTCTTTGGTTTAGATATCATAGACCTTCAAAGTTGGGGTATTCTTTTATACTCATTCTGTATACTAAGATGATAAACCAAAACATGTTACAAAAATTTTATACAAATCGTTTTTATTTTCGTAAGAGTATATTGGAACCTCATTCGCAGCGGGACGGGGAGGTAAATAAATAAAACGCGAGTCGAAACAGGTTGCAACTTTCAAAGAGTGGACCGTGATAACACAGTGCATAAGATTCCGACTCATTGACCGAGTAAGTCGTCAATGTTTTATAACGTTGTTGATTAGATCATCTCTCTCACACTCTGTCCCTCTCCCTCCCTTTTGCCGAACCATACATGTCATCCTTTTTTTCTCTATTTTCCTCTCTCTTTTGTCCAAACCCACTTTGCTTATCCACTGAGAATATATTTTTTTTTACTTTTTTTTTTAGGAATTACATTTCTACACGCTATAGTTACCATGTTCTAAAAGTAATATTTATTTTGCACAGGATCGATATACATGCCAAAACAAAAAATATGGTTTGTTAACAAGCATCGTTAAAAAAACGTTACATCTTTTGGCGCTAAAGTGATCGGTCTGAAGTCTTCTCGAACAAAAACTATGATGAATTTATTTCGAAAGATTTATTTGTGATTGCACTGTTATACCGTTTATAATACACAAAATAATATTTTTTTTATCATTCTCTATTTGTACGTGAAAAGATAGTACTGAGGGATAACTCACAAAAATGTAACGGCTAATTTTTACATTTGAACTGTTACAGTTATGTTTGTACGAGTGTACCATTTCTGACAACGTAATATTTTATATTCCACAGAATATTCAATAAACATTCAATTCAATCGATTTTACAGCAATTACGACTATCAATTCGAGTATCTACCAGCGGGAGGTAATCTAAATATGGGTAATAAATTATCATCTTTGTCTTCTGATCCTTCCGACCAGTGCACAAAAGTAGCTCAATAACATAGTTCGCGGATCGTCAGTATTCAAAAACTTATCTTACTGGTGGAAAAACTACTCTTTGTTACAATTACTACATTCGGACTTGGTTCTTGTAACTTTATTTAGTTTGCGTCTAATAATAATGGCAATGACAATTGTTTCCATTCGTGCAAAAATCCAAGAATTTAAACAGAGTGCGAATAGGAAAAACACTCGAGAATAACCATATCCAATACATCCGACTTGGATGGATACCAAGAAGTCCCGAATGCAAGATGTTCATGCTACCGCATGAACAAACATGCTTGTTAGAATGCATAAAAATATCACAGGTAGTCGCCGGAGTGGATAATAGCGATGATTGCACTTTGTTTTACAAACAAACACGCAGTTAATATATATATGGTTTAGTTTACTAGACATGGAAAATTCATTGAGTGATTGGTAATACATAAGACGTTAATTTTTGTTCCAAGGCAATGGCAAAAACTTTGTGAGCTACAGTTGTTCGAGTATATCAGAAAAAACATAAGTAGGGATGATTATGGGGATTTGGCCCATCGCGACCTGGGACCGGGGTGCTGTTAGTGCTCTGAAGCCACGTAGCAGGAGAAGAGTGGGGATGTTTTACCGCAGGTCAAATATATATCTTAATGGAGCGAGCGCACGCGAATGTATGAAAATACAGAAATTGGTTTGCCAAAGGTAACTGTTTATTACGATTTTTTAATTGTGGTGCGTGTACCTCGCGGTATATAACTTTTTCCGTGCAAAGCTTGCTATATGTGCATTATTTTTGCTTATAAAGAGTAGAAAAATCGCCGCACGTGGAGTAACCATATGGATATTTTTTTCCCGCGGCCTAAATTTCCTAATGTGCTGATTTTAAACTTGGGAGGAAATGTATTTAATGATAAGCTTCTATATTTGCGTTAGGGGTAATGCATGGGATCCTTCACTGTGAGTATCGCATACTGTGAGAGGTAGCGAAGTGGTTTTAAATCTATTTTTTGGTTTAGCGAGACATGATTACTTTATAGAAAGCAGCATAACATATCCGTAAACGACACATAATGTTTTCCAAATTCTTAATTCATTTTTAAAATATGTATGTCTGTAGACGACATATATATATATATATATATATATATACACTGAAGAGCCAAAAAAAACTGGTATACCTGCCTAATATCGTGTAGGGCTCCCGCGAGCACGCAGAAGTGCCGCAAGACGACGTGGCATGGACTCGACTCATGTCTGAAGGTATGCAGGAGAAAATTCGCATCATGAATCCTGCAGGGCAATCCACAAATCCATAGGAGTGCGAGGCGGTGGAGATCTCTTCTGAACCGCACGTTGCAAGGCATCCCAGATATGATCAATAATGTTCATATCCAGTGATTTAGGTGGCCAATGGAAGTGTCTAAAGTCAGAAGAGTGTTCCTGGAGCCACTCGGTAGCAACTCTCGACGTGTGGGCTGTCGCATTGTCCTGCTGGAATTGTCCACGTCCGTCGGAATGCACAATGGACATGAATGGGTGCAGGTGATCGGACAGGATGCTTACGTATCTGTCACCTGTCAGAGTCGTATCTAGACGTATCAGGGGTCCCATTTCACGTCAACTGGACACGCCTCATACCATGACAGAGTCTCCACCAGCTTGAAGAGTCCCCTGTTGACATGTAGGGTCCATGGATTAATGAGGATGTCTCCATACCCGTACACGTCCATCCGCCCGATACAATTGGAAACGAGACTCGTCAGACCAGGCAACGTGTTGCCAGTCATCAACAGTACAATTGCGCTGTTGGCGGGCCCAGGCGAGGCGTAACGCTTTGTGTCGTGCAGTCAACAACGGTACACGAGTAGGCCTTCGGCTCTGAAAGCCCATATCAGCGACGGTCCGTTGAATAGTTCGTACGCCGGCACTTGTTGATGCCTCAGTATTGAAATCTGCGCCAATTTGAGAAAGGGTTGCACGTCTGTCACGTTAAATGATTCTCGTCGGTCGTCGTTTATCCCGTTCGTTCACAATTATTTTCCGGCCGCAGCAATGTCGAAGATGTGATGTTTTACCTTATTCCCGATATTCACGGTACACTCGTGAAATGGTCGTACGCGAAAATCCAAATTTTATCGCTACCTCGGAGATGCTATGTCCCATCTCTCGTGCGCCGACAATAACACCGCGTTCAAACTCGCTTCAATCTTGATAACCAGCCATTGTAGCAGCAGTAACCGATCTAGCAACTTTGCCAGACGCTTGCTGTCTTACATAGGCGCTGCCGACCGCATCGCGTTGCTTTTATTGGTTCCATACCTATGTTATTTGCATACGCAAGCCTATACCAGTTTTTTTTTTTGCTCTCCGGTGTATGTATATAATGTTAGGGACTGCTAAAATCTCATTAAATATTTTTCTTTAAATTTTAACAAAACTGATATAATAAATTTTTTATTTTCTTTAAATTATAACAAAACTGAGATATTAAATATTATATTTTCTTTAAATTATAATAAAACTTATATACTAAATAGGTTTTCTCTGGTGACAGTGTCTTCTTTAAACTTGCGTAAGCCGGACATAACTCGATATAAAATTAAAATCTATATATTGTTTTCAAAACGTTTATTTACGCCTACACATTACAAAATTATTATTATTATTATTCTGCATAATACAGAGAATACTTTTTTACACATGTTTTGTCTCTGTGTTTTGGAAGGCATTATATGTAATAAAAAAAAATTATGTACAATGGGTTCCTTATAGATTTTTTTTAATGTAGCAAGGGTAATCATAACTCCACAATACTAGAGCTTCGGCGTTGCACAGGGCACAGCAATATCGTTTATTATTGCACTCGTGAAGTCTTATGGCGAACGTCTCGACGAGCTGTAGAAAAGGTGGCCAGCGGCAGTACTTGTGAAGGTCTACAAAGTTCGTTCCGATGCGGCACGCATTACGAATCGTGGACTCTTGGCGTCTTCCAAATACATACACAGGATAATAAGGAATTATGGCAGAGTCCAGCATTGTCGGAATTTCCTCGTACGGAATATTCTCCTCGTCCCACCATAGTCCGTGTGTTTCGTCCGTCTGTAGGCGGTACAACTGTTGCGTGGTGCTGCCGTGTACACGGCGGTTAAAAAGTGAAAGCTTTGGTTTTCTCGTCTTCGTCACTCTACGAGAAGGCAATCTGCTTGATAGTGTACGAGTCCAACGAGCGAAAACCTTGGATGTTGCAAAAACATTTTTTTTCACTATATGTTTTTTGTTATATAAAAATATTTTAGGTTCCCATGCACACTACGAGTTTCTAAAATTGATTACAAATTAATTTAAAACTTCATTGAGGTCCATACACATCGGGCACCTGTGTTCTGGTTTGGTTTACACGCCGGGTAGTGCTTGCCAGTAAATTTCTTGAAGGGAGCATCTTCCACGGGTACAGCTTGCGAGCATATAACATGCACAGGGACATCGCCTTCTGCAGGGAGGGCATCTTCTACGAGGAGGGCGTCTTCAACGGGGACGTCGTCTTCAACGGGGAAGTCGTCTTCCATTGCGCAGACGTCGCGATGGCTGGTCGGCAGGCCTTGCACCAACCCCTGCGATGTGGCGTGTCGGGAACCGAGCTGGTGCAGCCCTCGAAACGCTCCTTGCACGGGAGGCTGTCCTGTTTCTTCGTCCTGCTGCCAGTAGACTGGCAAATACTTTAATACAGTCGAAATTTCGTAAGGTGTTTAGACCAGGGGAAATTCTTTCGGCAGGTACGGTAACTCGTCACGTTTGTCCAAGGCACTAAGCGAGCGCATCCTTCCAAATGCCAAAATGGCCGAAAGGATTTTATGGCCGCTCGGACAACACGCGTACATTTCTAGGAGCGAGAAAAATCACTGATTTCCCGAGGGGACTCAGTGTGCGTCTTATAAAGAGTTTTTAAGGGGGGGGAGTAATATTTTGCCCATCGCGATTAAAATAGGCCACCGATTGGTCGGAACGATGGTTTTCTAAAACACCCGAGAAATTGAATAATTAGGAACATTGGCGGAGCAATTAAATATATTGGAAGGGGATGGAGGGAATACGGCTGATTGGTCGAACGAAGGATTCCAAAAAAAAGCCGAGTAATTAGCCAATGAGAAACTTTGGCAGAGCAATTAAGTATATTGGAAGAGGTTATTGGAGGGGGTCAGCCATCTGTTGGGCGAGGTACTGGGAACAGCAACAGCAATGTTAAACAAATAACAAACAATAAACTAATATGGCGGTCGAGCGAAGGTGAGAGACAACCTCCAAAAATGTATAAACAAATGCAAGTGAAAAAAACAAAAAAGCTGACAGTGTGGGAACAGATAACATCAATGTGAAACAAATGACAAACAAAACCAATATGGCGGGCGAAGGAAGGTGGGAGGAAAACTCCAGTAATGTATTAACAAATGACAAATGGAAAAACAAGAAGGCGGATTGTTTATGTGACACCTATAAAGATGGCGGACTGCATCGACCAAAATGGCGTATGGTGGCTGTGACGCCTACTAAGATGGTACATGGGCGTTGAACGTTTTGTAATAGAGTTCCAATCCCATCGTTGTTGGAAGATACTGTTGTAACCTCTCACTCAAGGTCACAGCAAGACTTACTTGGTTACCCTAGGTCTTCGTGAAAGCTTCGTCTCTGACCGCACGTCGACGTGTAAGGACGTTATGCAACACCAACATTCCCCTTTCTCGCCAACACAGTTGCGTGTAGCAGTGGCGACTCTAGTGTAACGTTAGCTGGACTGTAAACTTACAGTGTCCTCGACTTGGGTATGGATGGCCATTTGATAGAAAAGAACTTTCCATGGTTTAAAGAATTTACCCTCCATGTAATTATCTCTTAGTAGGTATTACAAACATTATATTTTACAGAGTTCGTAAATTTTAGTATTTTTAATGTACTGTTACAAGACGCCATAGTGATATATGCGAGTTCGGGTGGGATGGAGGTTTTAATAAAAATTTAAATAGCTAAATAAGATTTTAATTTATTCGCACAGAAATTTTTACAGCATTAATCCCCACTATTACTCATTTTATATCTCAATGAGCGCAGAATTTAAGGCGCCCGTCTACCTGGCGCTTGAACTGCGTTGCAGTTTGTTCGAAATACACGTTTTTCAACGAAACTATTAAGCGTGCGTCCAACGTGCTGATCTACGAAAAGAACACACACTTCAGACGAGAGCTGTTAAGTACTTTCAAAATATCACGTACGTTAGAAACATCAATTCAGAGTACTCCAAAACCGGTAAAAACGGCATTTCCAAGGCGCTGTAGCTGAAAATGCACGCATCAGATGCATACAAAACTACTATAGGGGCCTGCATTTAACCTTCCTAAAGACTTCCCACTTATAAAATAATATGGTCACCGCTGAAAGTCCCATAGGTACACGCAGCACGACGAGAACACTGCACGCCAGTTCAGAGCCTTGCGCTTAGCGGCGATGGCGTACTTGATGCGCGTGGCAGTGTCGCCCTTATCGCTCCCGCGCTTCTCGGCCTAAACGTGAGAAAAAGTTCCAGGTATAATCCATTCACGGTATCTTCGATACTTTTGAAAAGAACCTTTGAAAAATCACCCTAGGAGTTACATGTTCAATTGGTTATAAAAAAATTTTATATACAAAAAGGTTTTGTCTTGCTTTTAGCACTGAAGCACTATATAAATTGGTTGTTTTAAGTTTTAAGTATATTTTTTCAATAAATTATAATAATTTGTTAAAAGTCCGTACGAATTAACAACGGATTTTGAAGGGACATGTTGGTTATAGCTGAAAAGAAATAGTTCGTAGGTTAAATATTAATATGTATAAATTTAATGCCGTAATTGTAAAGTTAATATTGCTAAACTATATATTTACATTTTTACGTAGCACTCATGGGTAAAGATTTCACTGTTATTAATTGAAATTAAATAAATTTCAGTGTCTGTCCAGCGGACTCATACACTCCATCTTGTCCGTTTGGGCACTTTTTTTTCAGAAGTATAACCACGCCATATTGGATATTGGAGACGCTGAATTGTGGTTATAAAATTAACGTAACACATTCTTTCTACTTATAAGATAAGTCTAGGTTAAGACGTAATTTTAGTATCAGCGTTGTTATTTCCGCAGTTTATCTTTGTAAGTTGTAAATAAACTTGCAAAATATAGAAAGGCATTTGAATATTTCCTTTACGTAATTCCCTTCGCAATCCTTAACAGAAAAAAATATTTTAAAAGAA
>NQII01011556.1:15669-25869 GCA_002778355.1 Clitarchus hookeri
CTGAAAGATTTGATCGTGCATAATTTCCTTTCTAACACATCATTCTTATATATGTATTATATTAACCTATAATGATAGTCTACAATAATTTAAACTATAAAAATCAAAATAATACATATTTTTTCAGGCTATGACTGTGGAATGTTTGAAATATTTTTATGCATCGTGTAGATATTCATTCCTGTGCAGGTGAAGATAAATTTTAGTGTATTAATGTTTTTCAGTGTGATAAAAGTTTTAGCAGAGAAATTTTTGATATTTTATCATTTAGAAAAATTAAAACTGTAAGCTCTTGGGACAACTTTTTGTGGATATTTTACTATCTGAGTTTTACAACATATTATGTTAAAAGTGTTTGATGTATTTGATATTACTAAATCTCCAATGGCAGAAATTATTATGAGACTGGTAATAAGTTGCGCTTTGCAGAGGCTGTAGGTTAGTGGCATGGGTATGGCATCGATGATAATTGGAGTTGGGTTGGGCTACGTAGTTGACATGCTATATGTTTATCCATTTTCATGATTATCGAGATATGGTGTGGAAGTGGCATCTCATGGAAACATTTGGTGGGCTTGCTGTTTTATGAAGCATATGAGGAGCAAAATTACAATTTCAAGTTACATGTTCACAACCCTGCTTTATACATACCAAAGACATTAATAACTGGATCTATAATCCCCCATCAAATGGGGGATTACTACATACTGATGTATAATTTTAAACTATGGTGAGAGCAAGGTTGTAGAGTTTATTTGTGTAGCCCTAAAAAATCACTGTTTTTACACTGCGTATCAGGTGGCACATTATTTTCGTGTTGCATTTGTATTGGTTTTACTGCTGCTTTGTGGTGTCATGCATGTTACAAATTTCTGTTCTTCCCTACCTGTTCCTTGTGCCAATATGTATTATTTAGTAGCTGCTGCTTTAGTAAGATATCAGCCCTGTCTTTCCCAAGATATTTTAATTGCAAAAATGATTGGATGTGATTTTGCGATGTCTTGGGCNTAAGATATCAGCCCTGTCTTTCCCAAGATATTTTAATTGCAAAAATGATTGGATGTGATTTTGCGATGTCTTGGGCAATTGTTCTTTCTTGCCTTTATGCTCCTGGTAAGAGTGGTGTTGGCCTACATTTTCTAACCATTTCTAATTTTTCTTGAAGTGATCGCACGGAATCTTGTTTTTTTTCCCCCATAAACTGTTTGGCAGTTGCACTTTCTTCCATTGTCAGTTTTAAACATCAACAAAAACATTCAAGCTAGCAAATTTTAGAAACAAAACTCTTAAGTACACTTTACATTAATTAAAATTGTCGGTGTTCAAAAATAATTGAAGTACATCAGTGTTCAAAAACAATTTAAGTACGTGTAAAACTAGACGTAGTAAGGCCTATGTGCTGTGGGAAAAGTACCTTTCAAAGAAATGCATTACCAACCTGCCTCCTTGCCATCAAAGGGTATTAATTGATGATTGCAGCACCGCTTCCGGGCAGTGGCGATGTGCCAAACAACAGCATGCCAGCAGATGATGCGTCCTTCACAGCTGCACAAATATTGGCTATTAGGCTTCACCCCTCTTGTCTTATCAGCTGCACGTGCAGCATTCCTCCCTTCCCTCCGTCTTCAATCTGATACTAACACGAGGCTGCTATTCAACAGAGCGCCCTAGCACTAACTCTATTCCTCTCTTCTTTCAGCATGCTTCGCTCTCCTTCCTGCCATAGGTAGTTGTGCAGACGTCAATAAACGAGAATGCACTGCTGTTTTTAAATTTTTTTTTCACCCAGCGATAGAGATATGGAGTATAAGTAGTCAAATTACATAAACCTTTTTAAAACCTTTCATTTTACGTGCACGGCATACTGAGCACACATTGTATATACCTCTACAAGTTGAACCTGTTCACATTCTGTAGTTAGTGACTTGACCACTGCTGACAATAATAGTCGTGCTGACAATATAGTTATGAACGTGAATAGTGCTTTCAGCTTGTGCGAGTAATGCTCGCAAGTTCTCAGTTCCAGAGTTGTGAGTGTAACACAAGAAGAGGGAAAAGTAGAATTTTGACAGGAATCACATGTTTGGATTTTTTAAAATCATTTACACCATACAAAATTNAGGAATCACATATTTGGATTTTTTAAAATCATTTACACCATACAAAAAATTTTTTTTAACTAAATGTAAACTTGGCTAGTATGAAGAAGGTTGCATTATTAAACCACACAAGTTTGGTTTTCCCAAACAATGTGTTGTCTAGCTTTTGCTGTGGAAGTACGGATAAGTGGTTCAAATATACATATCTGGTTATGTTTNAGGTTAGTGGCATGGGTATGGCATCGATGATAATTGGAGTTGGGTTGGGCTACGTAGTTGACATGCTATATGTTTTTCCATTTTCATGATTATCGAGATATGTTGTGGAAGTGGCATCTCATGGAAAAATTTGGTGGGCTTGCTGTTTTATGAAGCATATGAGGAGCAAAATTACAATTTCAAGTTACATGTTCACAACCCTGCTTTATACATACCAAAGACATTAATAACTGGATCTATAATCCCCCATCAAATGTGGGATTACTACATACTGATGTATAATTTTAAACTATGGTGAGAGCAAGGTTGTAGAGTTTATTTGTGTAGCCCTAAAAAATCACTGTTTTTACACTGCGTATCAGGTGGCACATTATTTTCGTGTTGCATTTGTATTGGTTTTACTGCTGCTTTGTGGTGTCATGCATGTTACAAATTTCTGTTCTTCCCTACCTGTTCCTTGTGCCAATATGTATTATTTAGTAGCTGCTGCTTTAGTAAGATATCAGCCCTGTCTTTCCCAAGATATTTTAATTGCAAAAATGATTGGATGTGATTTTGCGATGTCTTGGGCAATTGTTCTTTCTTGCCTTTATGCTCCTGGTAAGAGTGGTGTTGGCCTACATTTTCTAACCATTTCTAATTTTTCTTGAAGTGATCGCACGGAATCTTGTTTTTTTTCCCCCATAAACTGTTTGGCAGTTGCACTTTCTTCCATTGTCAGTTTTAAACATCAACAAAAACATTCAAGCTAGCAAATTTTAGAAACAAAACTCTTAAGTACACTTTACATTAATTAAAATTGTCGGTGTTCAAAAATAATTGAAGTACATCAGTGTTCAAAAACAATTTAAGTACGTGTAAAACTAGACGTAGTAAGGCCTATGTGCTGTGGGAAAAGTACCTTTCAAAGAAATGCATTACCAACCTGCCTCCTTGCCATCAAAGGGTATTAATTGATGATTGCAGCACCGCTTCCGGGCAGTGGCGATGTGCCAAACAACAGCATGCCAGCAGATGATGCGTCCTTCACAGCTGCACAAATATTGGCTATTAGGCTTCACCCCTCTTGTCTTATCAGCTGCACGTGCAGCATTCCTCCCTTCCCTCCGTCTTCAATCTGATACTAACACGAGGCTGCTATTCAACAGAGCGCCCTAGCACTAACTCTATTCCTCTCTTCTTTCAGCATGCTTCGCTCTCCTTCCTGCCATAGGTAGTTGTGCAGACGTCAATAAACGAGAATGCACTGCTGTTTTTAAATTTTTTTTTCACCCAGCGATAGAGATATGGAGTATAAGTAGTCAAATTACATAAACCTTTTTAAAACCTTTCATTTTACGTGCACGGCATACTGAGCACACATTGTATATACCTCTACAAGTTGAACCTGTTCACATTCTGTAGTTAGTGACTTGACCACTGCTGACAATAATAGTCGTGCTGACAATATAGTTATGAACGTGAATAGTGCTTTCAGCTTGTGCGAGTAATGCTCGCAAGTTCTCAGTTCCAGAGTTGTGAGTGTAACACAAGAAGAGGGAAAAGTAGAATTTTGACAGGAATCACATGTTTGGATTTTTTAAAATCATTTACACCATACAAAATTTTTTTTTTTAACTATATGTAAACTCTGCCAGTATGAAGAAGGTTGCATTATTAAACCACACAAGTTTGGTTTGCCCAAACAATGTGTTGTCTAGCTTTTGCTGTGGAAGTACGGATAAGTGGTTCAAATATACATATCTGGTTATGTTGTATTTCCCAGCTACAAAAGTATAAATACCTCTTGATGGTAACATTTTGTCCCTGAACCATGATGTAACGACTGAAAAATACCTTCTAACCACCACTGCCACCATAGCTTATTTCGGTTTTTAACCTACTGAAAAAACAAGCTCAAAAATTCACAAAGTTGCGATACTGTCCAATAAAGCAGTCTTTCGATTTGGAAGACAAATTGGCCATTTTAATATGTTCAGTTGATTGTCTTTGTTTTGTGTAAGTTTTATACATTTCGAGTCATTCATATTTAATTATATGTCAGCGCCAATTGGCTAAGGCTTGTACATGTGAACTTGTGTGCTTGAATCACATGTTAAAAGCAGTTAATATTTTCTTTACTTTTTGGTATCACTACTTGTATCAGTACACTTATTATATTGCTTTGAGAAGTTGTTTGTATAACAGTATGTTCTGCTGCAGTGTTGTATTTTTTTAACAGCGACAGAGCGAGGTTGCACAGTGGTAAACCTGTAGACGAGCATTCGGGTGAATCTGGGTTCGATTCCCGGCACGGCAATCCTCATTTTGGTTTTCCATGGTTTCTCAAAACCACTCCAGGCGAATGCTGGAGTGGTTCCTTACTACAGGCCATGGTCAGCTCCTTCTCCCTTCCTGCTTCTCTTAGTCACTTGCTTTGTCTCTAATGACACCATCTTAACAGTAGCATGATTAAATAGTTACCTGCATGATTAAATAGTTACTTGCGTGTACTTAACAAGACAGTGTAGGGTTTATTTGAACAAGCATTTTTCTGTCCCTTTCGCAGCAAGATATAAGTACGTAGCATGGTTGAAATTGTATCGTGCACTTAGTTTTGTGCATAATTGCATGAATGGTAGCTACAGGACGAACACCAAAGGCATTTATGTTGAGTGCGTAAAAAAATTACCGTAACTGAAGAAATTGTTGGCTACTTGTTTCAGAACGGTATCAAGGTGTGCCTGGAAAGTGCAGAGGAATCATCGAACAGTGAAACTTCAAATGGGTGCATAGGGCCTTCCGCAGGACCACAGGTGACCGCACAGGTAGTGGTCAGCAGCAGCGAGGCGGGGGCGGTAGTGGCCGCGGGCTCGGACCAGGACGCCGCGACAAACCAGCAGGCGGCAGACCCTGCCGCCATAGTGTCGCCTCACTACATCACAGTCACAGGTGTGTGGTCGCGTGTGACTTTCCCTCCTTCCCCTCCTGTGGGCACCCTGGCATTATCTTGCATATTTTCTTGAAAGAAGGGAAAGGAAACTAAATTTTTTTGCAGAATGCATGTTTATGTTGTGCATGCGATTTCCTTGGTAAGGTATTTGTAATTCGTGCTGCCTTAATACCGCATGCAGATAAAAAAAATCTTATATTTTATGCTTTTATAAAATTAAATCTTTTCTGCTTATGGCTCCAAATTTAACGATTCACTTTATTGTTAAAAATTATGAAACCCTCATCTCAATTGAAACAGCTTCGAACAATGATATTTTTTTAAAAGTCTTATTTGGAGAATGCATGTACGTAAGTAATTGGTTTATATTTGATATTGTTAGTATTGCGAATGCTCAGTGAGTCACGAGAGTATCTCATGGTGCTTCAATTAGTGTAATAGTTTCAATTTTCAGAATGAGTGAGTGGATAAGAACCACAGTTGATTCTCGAAAATTGGTTTTTCAGTGGATCAACAAAGAAAAATGAAGCATGTGGGAAAACAATGAATGTGGACTTGGATGTTGGACCTGAGAATTAACTTACATAACCTCAAAATGCATGCTTTTGTTTAAACCAACAACCTAAAAAATGTCATTAAAACAACTTCTTTAAGTAAATTTATGATTAAATATTTCCTACAAATTAAAAACTTTAGTTCTTGAGATTGATTGAAATTTAATGTTTATATATTTTAATGTTTTGGTCCAGTGTTCCTTCTTCGGCAGAGCCATGCTCAATCCCTGTGTTAAATTTGCCACTATTTATTTATTTGCAATGATTTTTGCCAACCATTACTTGACAAGCCGTTTTCAAACCCGTACGATACTATACCAAACCGGCAACCAATAGTTTAGGTTAATAATCACGCTGTTAAATGCAGCTTCTATAACGTTATACCATATTCAGTTTACAATAACTAGATCATAGATAGACGTTTGTGGTAAAAAATTTTAATAGATTTTGTCCATTTTTTTAGCTGATTTTGGTGAATTTTTCGCCAATTTTTAAATCATTTCGTCGAAAATTTTGCTAAAATTTGGCTGAGAAAAAAATGGTTTGGTAATATCACAAAAATTAAATTGTATATATTTGGTTTAAAAATGCAAGCACTCGCATATATTTCATATTGCAACAAACTTTGGCTACTTTAGTGATGGCACAAAAATAAAATAGAATGCATTTAATCAGAAAACGCAAGCACTGTCATTAATTCCATATTGCTTGGCTTAAGGTTTGTCCTTCTGTCAGTCATTATATTCCCATACATTGAGAAACTCCTTTCTGTGTCTACATTGCTGACTGGAATCCATACCGATATGTGTGTTCAAAAAGGCATTCTTTGCTTGAGAGACACAAGTGTTCAGCTCATCCCTACTAGATTAAGTTTATGCGCCCAGCACTGTGTGTGCACCAACTTTTCAGAAACTAGATTTCGTATTGCCCTGATACACTTGGTCATGTAACGTGCAGATTCTGATGTTATTGATACAATGTTGAAATACTTTAATTCTAGTTTATGCAGAACATCAACAATGGCTTGTGAACACTCTATAGCATTTGCGTTCTTTGGAATTTGCACTCCCCCGACATAAAGTTTTTGAACTGTTGCATCTTTACACCCTAAGACTTAAAACCAAAACTATGAAAATGCACTGCCCTTTCTTGTCTGTGGTTTTATCACGTAGTATGCAAACTCGTTGATCTTTGACTGCTGCCTTTAGTTGCTCTTTCTCTTCTTTCATAATGATGGGTACATAACCCTCCCTCCCTCAGTCTGTTGGCTGTTGGCAGATCTGCACCTGTAACAATATTGAAAAACAGACATGCCTAATGCAAGTAACAATCCATGTATTTTATCAATAGGCCTAACATCAGGCATACTAGCTTTACACTAGTATGCCTGATGTTAAATACAACTGAAAACGTTTGTTAAAATCACATCAACCTACTTTCAATGTATTTATTCATCCACTGTCTTAGACTGGGATGATAAACTTTTTCAAGAGGAATGTTAGCCTCCATGAATGCTCGTGTTGTGGATAAAACAAATTCCTGTTTGTCTCGTTTCACTTTTTTAACATCAGAAACTATTTGTGTTAATGAAGTTTGTCGTTTAACACCAGATGATGATTCTGCTAACCTATCCTTATTTTTGTTGTGCGACTCACTATTTTTTATATGCCTAAAATACACGTGTCTTTCCTTTCCCACTCAATCTGCACATAACAATATTTGCACATGAGTATTTCTTTGCTTTATCAAAAATATGAAACCCTTCATCTGCGAATTCTCTTTCTCTGTCATAAATTGTCAACCATGTTGAGTTAACTTCTCAGTTTCGTATAACTTCACCAACTTACACACATTTAAACAGTAAACGTTTACATAAAACGTAGCCGGAAAAAAATCTATGGAGCGTACTGTGTACCTTTGCCACATAATCGTGCAGCTGGCATCTAGTGACGGAAAATTAATTTTGTTACCATTTTTGAGACAAGTGTTTGGTAATTTTTCTATTTATCACATTTGTATACTAACGACAAGATTACATTAATTATGCGATGAAAAGTGAAAAGGGACGAAATGCAAACAAAATTAGTTTGTCACCAAGATCAGTTTATTTCCGAAACATAGCGATATCGCTTCCGCGGTGATGTTTTCAACAGAAATGTACCTATTTTGGCGTATATAAGCTCCGTGCGTGTATAGGATCACTAAAAATTTTTTATGAAAAATTAGGGATAATTAATATTTCTCGTATAGGCCATACTGAATTTTTGTATTCCTGTAAATATTGTTAAGTCACGATTCCGTACAAACATGGCGTCTATCAATGCACACTTATAACGCAGCGGCGGACGTGCGAACTACGTATATCTGTCTCGTACAGCAGCAAAATTCTCTCATATACGGCATCTATGGCTGAGCTCCAACATGTTTACATTTTATGCGTCCAGGATGGTTATTTTGTTTATGAATGTCAGTGAACAAATTATTGCACAAGTAAAAAGCTATTAATTTGTTTTTTTTTTATACTTAGAAACTAGGTTAAAATATTAAACTGTACTGTACGTTGACAAATTTCTTAACATGTTTTGGGAGAAAAAAATTTTTTTATGCCAATATTGCGTAAATAAACCGTGCACCCCCTTTTTTTTAGTTGTTTTTTTGTGAATATGTGTGGTTTATACATGCCGAAATACAGGATTTTCTCACACATTTTGTGTGTTTTGCTAGAGAAACTGTATTTCGTGTTTATTTCGCGCGCTGCGAAAAACAGGTGTGTGTAATCGTTGATCGTTCTATAGTGTTGGAGATTGTGTGATTCATTTACATAGCTGCCAACTTAGAGTGCAGTAATTGCGTAAGATGAATAACAAGAGAAGCTTTCTCACTGTCGCCAACCTGCGAGTGCAATAAACATATAAGAATAAGTGTAGTCAATAGAACACTAAAAAATACTGCGGGATGTAAACAATACTATTGATAGTACCAGTTGTCAACTATACGCATTGTTTTGCATTCACATAGTGTTCTAAAATGATTGATGCCCACAGTCTTTAGTGAATGTACATCTGTTTTGAACTGACTTTATGTCAGCAATTAATATTGTTTATATGGGAATTTTGACAGGGTCAAAATAAATAAATCAGAAATACAGTAAAACATATAATCAAGAACCCACTGTATTGCAAACTAAGGAACCTTTTACTGTGCATGTAAAAATGTGTGACTATAAGTCTGCAATATAATTTTCAGAAAACAAAATTACTTGCAAGAAGTAAAACAGTTGCACTGGAAAACTGTGGGCCAAATAAATGTTTTCACATTTCCTATATTTGCTTTAATTAAAAAAAAAAAAAAAATAGAAAATTGCATTACAGCATTTACAATTTAGATATATGACAACACAGCCTTAGAATTAAATCAGAAATTTTAAAAATTTGTGATAGTATGGCTAATGCTTACGTGATTTCGTAACGTGTAAACACACTACCAGAGATTGAAATGGTTTAGCAACTTAAGCTAAAATGAGGATAATGGAACTATGTGACTATTTTACAAATAGGATTCCAAATTGAAAGCACTTTAATCATTAAATGGGAAAAATAATGAATTAAATAATCTGGTTACTTTGAACTAGATTGTTTTTTTTTTTCAGAAATGTTTTAGACTTGAAACATTTAATAATGTTGAGTGATTTTTCACCTATGTATTCCATTTATTCAAGTATTCAGGAAAACATGGTTTCAAAGGGAAGTTGGTAGAGTATTTCATTACGTAAAATGAAAATATAATTCTAAGTATATTGCAAAGACTGTTTTATTAAATTCTGTACTACCATATTCACCCAAATATAAGATATTTTGTTCCAAACTTCACTTCCAAAAATGTATGGGTTGTCTTATTTGTGCATCACAAAAAATTTTATGTCAATATTTATGCATATGTAGTAGCGTTTAGTCCATGGTTTCTAGGGAAATATTCTTTTCTTTCCAAAAACACTTGTTTGGTTAATATTAGTAAAATAAGTACATAATCGTAATAAAAAGAGAGGTTAGCTTCAATTTCAGTTATGTTTTTCTTCCAATGGTCTTTGTTACTGGTCTTTGATCCAGACGGGTGGATGTTTCTAACTATTGTGAAACCACTTGACAAAAAAGCTGCTGAAATATCTGTATAAGTACTAAATATGCATAAACATGTCAGTGCATCACATAACACCACAGGCAGTTTTGCTTTGATAGGTTATGTTTACCAAAGATAAAATAACGTAACGTGGTGGTAAACAAAGCATCTTGTGATCTAGGATAGCAACGTGATCATCAAAATGGTGTGTGAACGCAAGCAGTCAATGTTGTTTAATAACCAACTCTCGTGCTCATATTCAATGTTCCCATAGTGAGTA
>NQII01011557.1:0-35777 GCA_002778355.1 Clitarchus hookeri
TATAGAGTTCGTGATAGCCTTGTGCAGTACGTTAACGAGGGTGTTTTCCTAGAATGTATCAATACGTGCTGCGCAGGCGCAATAGACTGTTTCGTCGGAGGAGAGCATGCACAACCAACTTAACTTTGCGTTACTTAGAGCCACAGGATATTATATTCAATTTTTATTTTCCTATCCTTTGGTACTAGATTCCACTTTTTAATTTATGAAACCTGGCCGGGGAAATCATATTCATTAGCCAGGTCATTCACGTAACCTGCTTTTCAAAATTTTGTAATAAAAGTAGAGTCACTAACCAGGTAGAGCTGCCTCCCTCTTCTTTTCCTGTGAAGGCCGGGGAAGGGGAAGGGAACATTCTTGGGTACCGGGCTTGCTGGAGAAATGAGCCCATTAAATGTTAGCTGTGGAGGGCAACCTCCGCTGCTACAGATTGGGATGGTGCAGGGAGTTGGGAAGGGGCCAATCTTGCTTCTTCCTAATCTCCCTATAGGACATATTATGAAACCACGTTTGGGTGGTAAAGGGCCTCCCCCCCCCCCATGACCAAACGTTGTATTAAAAGTGTTTAAAAAAACACTTGTGAATACTTAAATTATTAATTTTACTTTGTGTTTTTATGTAATGCNGCTTTGCGTTTTTATGTAATACACATTAACGTAAAAATTAGCAGATTTGTAAACCATTTTCCTTCTCAATAACTAAATAGTTTCATTTGACCGACGCGTGAATAGAGAGAGCAGGTCCACGACAATGTTAATTTTATAAAAGGTGTAAGAATGCACACTGTGCATGCAAGTAGATCTTGAGCAGGCTCTGTTTACCGTGAACAAACTGTACTAATTATTCTTTTCTCCTTAAAATTTTATTGGCTGAAAACTTTACGGACACTAAATAAAACAGGCTGTCCACTGAAATTCCATTTTGGAATTCCCTGACTTTTCCATGTTTTCCACGCAGAATATTGCCATTTTCCGAGAGCTATTTTCAGGGCCGAAACCTTGCAATACTATATTTTTTCCACCGCTGATAGAACACACATGCTGTCAGTGAAGCAGAATTAAATTACACTGCAACAGACCAAGCAAGCAGGGCCGACATCTTATTCGGCCCATCTATATTTCTCATGATATATGCTATTGACTTCACACGAGTGCCCATTACAAACGCACAAAAATACTTTATTTTGTACATATAGACCCTATATTACTTAGCGAAAATGTATTATTGCCAGTGCACAAACTTAGAAATTAAAATTTTAAATAGCATATGCTTATAATTACATGCCGCTGTATTCACACAACTCACAATTTTTGCAGATTAGCAAATTATTTACATTTTCCCTGCCCCAGATGAAATATCCCTGACATTTACCTGAATTTTCCCTGTTTCCCTGTAAAATAGCACAATTTCCTACACGTCCACACATCAAGAATGTTCGTACACGACATGTACGTGATGACCATGAAACGTTTCGTAAGAATACCTTCTTTCATTCTGATAAGTACACGTTAATTACGTATACATCTATGATCGTAAGCCGACCTTAAGCCAGCATATCACTTTTCTTTACGGCCTCGTCCACACACGCAGATAAGCAATGAAGAAGAGTGTGCTGCGATGGCACCTTCACCCCGCGTCGTCACGGCTCGACGGCGAAGGGAACAACGGCACGGAAACTGCGCAGACAAAATGCCAAGGCCACACCACGCCGTGTCGGTGGAAATGCCAACAGTGATAACCGCGCCCCGACGCGATTGTGTGAACCCGCCTGAAAGGGCAGCTCGTTACTGGATCGTGTGAACCAGGCGGCGCCCAATCCTGCCCGGACACCCGCCGCCATGTCTGAGCAGTGGTTGGTTACCAGCGAGGAAGAGGTGGAAATGGAGCTCTACTAGCATAGACTGAAGACGAGGTAGACCGATCTCGCTGGCTGCGCACAACCGTTCTCCGTTTCCCAACGCTGAACTGCTTTCCTGCCGATACGACTTGCAAAAACGGCGTGGATTGGATTTGAGGTTAGAATCCTGTTTAGTAAACAAGAGCTTTGAGATTTGTTATACTTCCTCTGACCAATTTGTAATGCAGTTTGACTAAGTTCAAATTGGTAAAAATATTTTATTCATATAATAGCACTTGTAATTTAAAAATTGAGATATAAACAAACATGTTCATCACTGTTGACCATGTGACTGACAGTCGTGTTCTTTTAAGGTAAGTAAATAAATGTTGAGTACATGAACGAATAGCGGTCGACCTCATATTTAGTCTATGCCCACAAGCAGTCAAAAGGCACGTCCTTTCACCCTAGTCGCTTATGACGTAAACACGTATTTAAGAATACGACTTTTTTCTCCAAAGAATGCTTGATTTTATTTAAAGATTTCTTGAAGTAAATCGGGACTGTGGTGGTGTAGTGGTCAGACTTCTCATTTCCCACATAGGCGAACCGGATCCGGTTCCCTCGCTCCCGGATTTTCGAATGTGGGAATCGTGCCGCTGGTCGGCGGGTTTTCTCTGTGATCTCCCGTTTACCTCGCCTTTCATTCCGGCACTGCTCCATACTCATCGGCTCTCAAGACCTGGATGTTAAGAGTCGCCCAAATCTTTCGACTCGACTTGAAATAACTCGTGGTATCTCATTTCAGTGTGAATTATTTCATTTCGGTTAGTGTGTTACAAGTTTATTAAGACAAGATTTCTCAGCGACCCTTGTTAAATTTTCTGAAAATGTTTTAGTTTATTTCATTTGCACATCCTGCTATTGTGAGTAGGGCAAATGGGGTTTCAGTGAGTGTTCGCGTGTTTTTTCTTCATCCTTAAAAATAAGGTGTTTATAATATTTAAACCAAATAACTTTATACCTTGCCTTCTATAAAATAATTCCTCATGTAAAAGGAAGTGCATGTGTGACTCGGCTGGTCTGCCAACCTGGAGACTGTCGCGTCTCTCTCGGCTAGCATTATGTGCCATCCCTTCTAATTGCCAAGACCTGCATGGTACTCGCGTCGCCGGCCGACCACCTGGGCAGCTTTACAGGTTCTCAAGATGTTAGTTGATCGCACAACATCGGTCGGGTTGGACGCATTATGCTGCTAGTGATGTTAGTGTTGGATGTACGCTGAATTTGACGGTTTAGTTTCAATCGGTTTGTACAGAAGTCGTTTGCTATTCTGTTGTACTAACCAGGACGGCCTGGTCTTGTCGGCATCGTCTAACGCAGCAAACAGTACCAGACGCAAGTGTAGTATGTGATTTAAATGGTTGGGAAGTGATATAACAATTTTCCTTTATATTTTATTTTTATATCTGTTTGCATCGGTGTGTAGTACTGTTGTCCTTATCGTTCCCGCAAATCACAATGGAAATTTTTTCGTCAAACTTAACATACAGCTCTCGATGCTTGAGCAATATGTATTGGTTGGTAAATGCGCTAGCAGACAAGAGCGGCGGTGGACGATTGTAGAGGGCGTGGATAACGATGCGTATGTGTGTGCTATTTCAGACTCTATACTCCTACATACATCGGTAACTTTGCGACATACTTTATGTATACCTTTATGTTATTTTCATGTGTGGACAGCTGTTAATGTTCCCGAACTTGAAAGGTTCGAAAATGCTGATCAACTATGCTTATAACAGAGATTAAGGCCTACTTGTTCTTATCTCTTGGATTGTAGTCGCAAGTAATCCCTGTGAAATAATATGACCACTGTTGCTTAAGCAGCTAGGAATTGGCAGACCTCTATGCATATAGGAATGCTTAAGGCATAATTGACCTCACTGTCCTGTTCAATATCGAGAGCGAGGCCTATGATATGAATTTGCTGACTATAGCTTCGGTGGGTGGTAAATTACAGCCAACTATGCTTATAAGTGGGTTTAGGGGATTGATCTCCGCGCATGAGTGTCGCAGCACAATTGTGTGTGTATGGCTGCATGTTACATGTGAAGTAGGCTAGGCAAATTAGAAAAAATAGGGGAAAGTTTAGATATAGTCGTAATCGTTGTCATTCCTTATGTTTTTTTGGGTCGCTGAACACGAATCTAAGGTTTTCTGACAGAATTTTTGCCCGGAACATTGTTTTATTTTTTTTGCAAAAAACCTCGACATTTTGGCACTTTTTTTGGTTTTCTGACTATATCTTGGGAACTATGCGTTTTTTCGAAAAGATCATTCTATACAAAATTAAAGTAAACAAAATTGCCTACATTTTACGTCCATAACATTTGTTTCTACGACCAACTGTTCCGCCGCTAGAACGGGCCAAAAAATGGGCAAAATTCCCAAAAACCGCAAAAACGCCATATTTCGACCTTCCTACGCCCGATGTCCGTGGAAACGACTCATGTTGTGATAGTTTTGACCATGTATGGTATTGAACTTGATGAAATACACTTAAAATAAATGTTGTACCCAAGTGTTTTCAAAGAATTGTCTAAAATCAAATTGAAAGAAAGGAGACAAATTAGTGAAAAAAGTAATACTTAGCTATTGTTAGATTTACATTAAAATTACTTAGTTTTTTTTAAAGACAATTTTGAAGAATGATGAAACTAAAACAGGTATTTATAGGTATTTGTATGTACAGGTCCAGTCCATTTATTGGGTATTTTCCGGTGGGTGGGATATTCATTCATCTGGAACAGACAGGAAAAGTGTGTATTAGTGGTTATTAGTTGGTAATATTGGTAAGGAATATGCTGTAGGTAGGTACCTATGTACTTCAGAAATATTTACTGTTATTAACCTGTGGCGTAATTTGTGGGGTTTCACTCGTCGACTGAGGCTCGTTGGAGAGACAAGTCTGTAAAGAACAGGATGGAATAAGTGGCGCACTTGAGATATTGTTACAAATATAGGAATATGATGGTGGTTCTATACGTAAAAGAAGTTGATAGGTACTACTAATGTGAAAACAAGGTTTGGAATTATAGGTGATATTACATACCTTTGGAGCTCGTACCTATTTCTTCTTCCTCCTCCTCCAGTGACTCTAACGCTTCCTCCTCAGTTCGCAATTGAATCCCAAGTTTGACTTGAAGGTCCCAATCTTCGACCTCGTCCTCATCGTCGCTTAGGGGCACCACTGCGTTGTTACATGATCTGTGCACGCAGTAGATTCACAGATCAGTGCACTTTAGTCCCCCCTCCCCCTTTCAGGCAGCTGCAGTTCCGTGCACAGGTCTTGGTGCACTTGCACATTACCAACTTGAGCAGTTCGGGGGGAGCGGGGGCTAGAAGAGTCGTGATTGGTTCGAGCCCGTTGCTGGTCCTCTTCCAACCCCAATCCTCAGCTCGTTTCTCGACCCCCATCCATTGCTGCACTTGAAGGTACACCCTGTAACTGTGCTGTGCCGCTGCAGCTGCTAAAGGTGGCAGCGCAGCTATTTTCGACGAAGCCTTGAACGCTGCCTTCTTGTAATTAAGGAAGCGCAGGTGGTTCAGAGAGGGTGGAGTCCTCCCACTGTAGCCGTATACTTCGACCAAAAATCGTTCTCCGGCTGCTGCGATGGTCTGGGGAGTGGCGTTGCTGTCTTTGAAAACACTGACGACGTCAGCAAGGTCACGATTTTTAGTGAGTGCTTTTACAAACTTCAATTTCCCCTGGTTGAATGGTGCTGACGTTGTGTCACAGCCACTCATAGCATGTAAGAACAGAATGTTCTCTGCAACAGTCTTGTTCTTTACAGCAAGGAGTGGAGAGTATGTTGTTGATGGAGTTTCGTCTTTTCCTGGCTTTAAGAAGAAAACGTTGTTTTCCTTGCAAAACCAATGAGAATCACCAACAGGTCTAGATTTTCTCCCACCACGACCACACTCTCATTGGATTTAGCCAGTGACAGCGCTTCTGTGACTATCAGCGTGTCCGCATCTTCTGGTGCTTGTTTCGCAGTCATGTTGTGTGAGGCAAGCTTCTTCATTATCATGGCAATCAGTCGTTTTTTGTTATTTGGGTTGGCCAGGAATTTTTCTTTCTTTGTGGTCGGGGTCATGGTTTCATCAAAGAGGTTGTCCGCGGAACTAGTTTTCATAGATCTTTTCAACTTTTCTGCACTTATCGTTCCACCTTGCGCATGTTCGGGGTACTCATCAAAGACAACTCTTGTTTGGGATCCATATGTTGTTATAACGTATCCAACATATATGTCACATATTTTTGAAAAATATTGGTTGTCGGGCCAGACAACTTTGTGCAGCAAGAACCCACCATCGATCACGTAATGCACTTGACCTCTGAAGTCTTTGTTTTGAATGGGGACAAATTCTTTGTACAACTTTGATTTGGTCCCTTTTCGCAGAACATTCTCAAACAGAGAGAAAGAGTAAGGTCCCAGGTCGTACCTCAAGAAGTATTCCAGTTCTTCATCTGAATTCTTAACCACACTGATTCGTTGAAACAATGTGGTGGAATTAATGGGGAAAACTTTGTTTTCTACTGTTATTGCGTTGCTCATTATGGCAAGTGGCTGGACACGGTCATTACGTTGAAATTTGACATCACCAAAATTAGAGTTGTCTGCAGCTCTTTTAATAATGCCGTCCATGCCTTTTTTACCAGGCCTGATGGCAGTCGACCCTGTTGTCAACAACAACTCCTGTGGGTCTTCAATGGCTCACTGAGATAAGACGCATAACCCCACATTCCAACACTCAAACATTCATCCCAATATTCATTTACCATCTTTCCATGAATTTGTGGCGCGCAGCAGGCCGGATGATTTTTACTTTTTTTCACTAATTTGTCTCTTTTCTTTCAATTTGATTTTAGACAATTCTTTGAAAACAATTGCACCCAATATTTATTTCAAGTGTATTTCAGCGGACCCCGTATTTATTTTTAAGTGTATTTCATCAAGTTCAATACCATACATGGTCAAAACTATCATAACATGAGTCGTTTCCAGGGACATCGGGCGTAAAAAGTCGAAATATGGGGTTTTTGCGATTTTTGGGAATATTGCCCATTTTTTGGCGCGTTCTAACGGCGGAACTGTTGGTCGTAGAAACAAATGTTATGGACGTAAAATGTAGCCAATTTTGTTTACTTTAATTTTGCATAGAATGATCTTTTCGAAAAAACGTATAGTTCCCAATATATAGTCAGAAAACCAAAAAAGGTTTTCAAAAAGTCGAGGTTTTTTGCAAGAAAAAAAAAAACAATGTTCCGAGCAAACGTTCTGTTAGCAAACCTCAGATTCGTGTTCAGCGACCGAAAAACATAAGGGATGACAACGATTACGACTATACCTAAACTTTCCGCTAAAGGCCCTTTTTTTCCTAATTTACCTAGCCTAAGGTAGTTGTCAGTAGTCACGTGATCCGGAATTGGCATAGTACATGTGCTATTAATTTTTATGTACACGATGATTCACAGCATCCGTATCACCCTTTTCCTTGGAAACAACAAGAAGACACCGAGGGTTCGCGACAAAATTGTGATAACTATACACTATATGAATCATCGATTGGTAGTAATTCCATTCCCCCGAACATCCCGGTGGTAGGAGTACAGGGGGTTAAATTTGAAATTGCAAATGGGAACAGGGGTCGAATATGGCATCGTTGTATAGATCGTCTAAAAGGAAACATTTATTAAGACAGTTCTTTTTTAAAGTGCATAGTTTAAGTACAATAAAATACATCCTACAAACATACGGTTTGGATGTGCGTACTTTACGCACAATGAAAATGAAAACTATTGTTATTCGTACTACAATAAAAAAGAAATCAACGAAACATGTCTTTCTGGCGTGCGTCCCTAGTTTACGTATAATCAAAAGGACGTCGGGTGCACTGTAAATACTGGTATGGTGTGAGAGAACCACTGTGAAATGGGAACTGGGAACACCCATTCGCACACATCACTGTGTTTGAAATGTCGTGTGCATTCGACATTAAACATCCTCCTTTCCTAGATGTCGCAGTAACCCTGTGGTCTAGGCGTCGGAATGGCAACCGAAGTGTGGTCGGAACGATCCCACAAGCCACGTGCATTTTTTGAGTTCACAAACAACTAGAAATAATTCCCAGTGCTCCTGGCGGCCACCATTTGAACTCACCTCCCCGATGCTAGCGCGCCTATGCGGGCGACGAGTGGAACCAATACACAAAATGGCCGCATCGATACCAGCGCACCTAGCTGCGAACGGCTGAACCTCCCACACTCTGGTGGCGGGCGCGGAAATCAAAGTTGGCTGCCTACAGCAGACGACTGCGGCAGGCGCCAGAATTAATTATGGAGGGCGTTAAAAGTAAAAGAGAGAGTATAGGGGTGGGAAACAAGAAGGGATGATATACGGCAAGAAGAAAAAAGAGAAAAGAAGGAACATGAGAAAACCAAGGGATAGAGAGGGCATGGGCGGGAATAAAGATGGCCACCTACAGCAGACGTCTGGAGGCAGGTACGGCAATTAAATATGGAGGGCGTGCAAGGCAAGAGAAAGGATAGTGGTGGGAGACAAGAAGGAATGATAGAAGGCAAGAGAGACAATAGGAGAACAAAAGGACTATGAGAAAACCAAGGGATAGAGCAGGCGTGGGCGGGAATCCAAGATGGCGGGAGACAAAGGAAAGATGACGGGGGACGAAGGCAAGATGGTGGGGTGATTGACATGTGCGCGATTAGCATAAAAGCGATTAGTATATGCACAACTAGCATATATACACGTACGTGATTGGTATTGCTGTCCTTAGCATATGCGTATTTGACATAGGTCATAGAATATATGCTTGTAACAAGATAGTGTATGAAGTGGCATGAAGTGGCGTGATGGGGCAATGAAGTCGAACATTCATCAGACAAGGTGGATGGTGCTGGCATGGAATGACATGGCGTGAAGTGCTTGTTAATGATTGCACAATCTGGCTAACATTTGCTCGATTTTCGCCAGATCACGCCGCATTACGTAAATGCCAGCCACATTGTGCAAAACACATTTTTAAGGGAAATTTTGCTGGTTTTGAGGAAAATTTTTAGGTGGAAAAAGGGGGGGGGGTAGACGTCATATTGCATTCTGCACCGGTGAACATACATTTTATAACTACTGATGAGCGCGTAGCGCTCATTTTATATCAGGCGGTGCGTCCTTACTGCTGTTACCGAACATTGAAGACATGAGGTTTGTGGGGCGGCGTATATACTGTCGGACCGTTCCGTTGCCGCTCAACTGCAGAACGGGCCGTGGCGGACTTGTGTCCCAGACTTCTGCCAGACACTGCATTTTGATTGATGTCAGCGATTCTTGGGGGGACTTTGTATTGCTCACGGCGTTGAGAAAACGCGCTAGCATGAAAGTCCGCGGCGGAGCGGCACAGCTGGCAGGTTCCGTGGGGCCACGCCCCGTCCCATGCGGCATTCCTGGGCGGGACCAGCTTCTACACTTGCGAAACAACAAAAGTACTTTAATGCCTCCGCCGTCTCGCAATTCGGCCCCAGGCGACAAGGCGCCGGCGATCTGCGCTTTGAACCCGCGTATACCGCCACTGCTGTTGACGGAAATACTATGTACTACTATATCGGCGATAAACTGCCTTTTCTGGAATAGGTTGGTAACGGTTTATTTTTTTCTGTTTTAATGCATATACGTGTAAGAAATTGTGAATTTGGAAAATATTGACCTTTCTAATAGTTTCACATTTTCACTTGACCGATCCGTGAATAAACACAATGCGCGCACAAGTAGATCTTAAGCAGGTCTTTCAAAAGTGCTCAGTTTACAATTAACAGCATTAACGATGCAGTGAACGAGATGTGCCGTTTATTAAAGTTTATACACTTTCTGAAGGGGGGGAAAAATCGCGGTGTGGCTATGTCGGGGTCACGACTGTGGGCTTTACGTGAATGCGTCTGCGTTTGCGGGTAATATTTCCTTTACTTTATGGGAATTAAATGACAGTAACGAAATAGTTACTTGGCTTTTATGGCTTACAACGACAGATCTAGACGAGTCCTTTCGTTTGGCACCGAAATCAGCACTCTAGAACATCGGACTCACAAGATACGCTGGCCGGAAATCTTCGCCTACGCAAAAAATGTCCGCCAGTCGCCGCGGCCATGCGCATGCACAGCCCGACTCGAGGACATGCTTGCTTCGTAGTTTCATACTCGAACAGGCGATGCCACGTGTATTTCAATCGTGTAACAGTCACGTATCCATAGTGACGGAATGGATCACCCTGCAAGCGTTACATCGCCATTCTGCCCTGGTAACCTACGTGTCGTTCTGATTTTAAAGATGTGTTCATACCAAGACGTACAAATTAGTATGGAATTACCAGGTAGTCAAAAATCGATACTGATTATAAACGAGTACCAGAAATGGAGAAAAATTTTGGTTCACTTAGTATGCAAGCAGAAAACTAAACAGTGATTCATCAGCTCTTCAAACAATTTAAGTGGAAAAATATTGATTCGCCCACTAACGTGATTAAAATTGGTTAAAATAGAATGTTGCAACTATTTATGGTCATGGTATCAAACTATTCTAGGATAGTGGGTGAAACACTAATTTTGCCATTTAAACTTAAACCTAGATATCCACCGAGTCAGAGGGGCCGCGGTGTAGTGGTCAAACTACTCGCCTCCTACCAATCGTACCTGACGATGCCGCTAGTCCGCGGGTTTTCTCGGAGATCTTCCGCTACTCCCGTCCTTGCAATCGGGCACTGCTCCATACTCGCTTCGCTTTACCCTCACCGACTCTCAAGACCTCGGTGTTAAACTCCGCCCAAATCTACCCACTCTACTGAGTAAGTACATTATGTTATGCTTCTTTCCCAGAATTTTTCTAATCATATAATTTAGGATGTGGACGGAAAAAATACGCGACTATGCGTTAATGATTCAGCGTCACCTGTAAACTCGAAAAAGTCGCGATTCATTATCATCACCGAGCTACATCTGCATTTGCCAAAGAAACATATGTTTGATGCTCCAACTTGGCCTGTAGCAGCTACTCAATGCTCCCGTATCAGTTTCTCATTGTCACTTTGCGAAGCAATGCCGCGTTTCAAATGTGGCCTTAACTTCCAGGCCTTCAACAAAGTGCCGTTTAAAATCCCCCCGATAACACATTATTTCGTGTAATTCAACCACAGGGTCAAACATTCCTGTTTCCTCTAGCTATTGCACATGCTTGTGATAACGGCCCTCTTATCCACACACATGTTTTTCATGGTAAAGTGAGCATTTTTGAAATAAACCATTTAAAAAAAAAATTACCGCACTAACTATACGTATAACTACACATATATATCACAGTACACAATGGGACGCTAGATCACAGTTAACTTGGCACCGAATTAATAAAAGTAGTTCTACAACCTGACGTATTGCGATTGTAGCATATAAATTGCTGGCTAATGAAGTCTTATTAAAGATTTTTTATGCACGTAAGAGCATGAATTTGCGTATCAGTTACGCATTTACTCTCCTAGAAATTCCTTGGTTTCCACTTGGATGACGCATTAAATAAAGTGAGACGGTACATGGCAATGTTAACCTTAAATATAATGCAAGGATACAGAACGAGAAGTGAAAGTAGATGCTAAGCAAGGCTTTCAAAAGTGATTAATGAACTGTGAACAGCCTATACCGTCGTAAGTTAGCTTAAGCTGGTAATAATCGTTAAATTAGGTTAGGTATAGGCCATTAACGGTTACCTACAACTTTTCTGAAGCCTTGATAAAGTTCTACTTCCAGGATATCCTTCCGGCAAATGCAAGCAAAGTTTAACGAAGTTAAGGTTTAATTCTACCCAGGTTGGGAAGATCAATGCTTTCAGTTTGGCAACTAAAAATGTTCGCCACTAGGTAAGCGCCAGTGTCGCATGTGTACCAAATTTTCTCTATTTTTTTAAGTACAAAAAAAATCGCAATATTCATAAATAAAATATAATAAAACTTTGTAACTAAGTATAATTTATTTCCTATTATTTATGTAGCTTAAAATTGTAAGTATAATGACATATTTGGAACACTGCGCACCTAGCGGAGGAAATTTTCCCCATGCCAAACTCCCACAAGAAAACTCGTTTTCTTCCTAACATGAGTAGAATTAACCTTAACTTAGTCTAGAAAAAAAATTATACCAGACGGACAACGCACCGCATTCGTTCGCACTCAGTGTTATATTATTTTGCATAAGAACTATTCATTGGCATTACCAACATAACAGTTACTGTTTTATAACCGTTTCCATTCACAAATAAAATATTATAATTTATATATTAAATGTTAGTGAAAGTTCGATTCAACCAAAACTAAGGTACTTTTATGTTGACACAAGTATAAAAATTCTTGTGATACGCGACATATTTAGGAAAGAACCTAACACGTCAAACATAGGGTGATTTTTCAAAGGTTTGATTCAAAAAGTGTGAAGGAACCGCGAATAGACTCTACAAACACTAGTTACGGAGTGGTCTGGTATGAATTACAAAAGAGTTAAATTAAAAATAAATAAAAAAAACACTGATATTGTTCCCCGCGGCTTACAATCCCTTAACATGTTGTAGACTCATTCTCGCGATATTTTCCGTCGTATTTGTTGGTTTCATTGTACCACGAGTAGAGGGGCTCCAGTGTCCTTGAAGCAAATATTGCAGATACATATATGCTATCCTTGACCTCAATGCATGTTGAATTAAGATGGTGAGTGAGTGAAGAGATTTGAGCGGATCTTAACAGCAAAGTCTTGTGAGCAGATGAGGGTGAAGCTAAGTGAGAGTGGAGCAGCGCCGGAATGAAAGGGCTGGGGAAACGGGAGATCCCCGAGAAAACCTGCTGACCAGCGGCATTGTCAGTCACGATTCCCACATGCGAAAATCCGAGAGCGACCCCGCAGGGTATCGAACCCGATTCACCTCGATGGGAGGCAAGTAGTCTAACCACCACACAACGGCCCCGGCAAAGATTTGAGGTGTGTTATTTTTGTTTTAATAAATACACGTGTGGAGCTTGGCAGTACTATTTCCAGAATATTAAACATAGCATAAATATTAAGGGCACTGCCTACCGGCTAGCAGCTGCGAAATTCAATGAGGAAATCCCATGTTAAGGAAATTTCGCTTCAGTGCGTTATTTTAAAAGATAGGAGTTTCAAACAAAATGTATTCTTCGCGAATTTTTTAGTAGAGGTTCTCTACAGCGGAAATGTTTCCCTAACATGTATAACCTGTTTGCAAGGAATTTTTAAAATTTATGTACAAAATACAAACTGCCTAGCTATATTGAAAATATACGCTCGTAGGGATCTTCTCCTAAAGAATTCGTAAAGAATAAATTTAGTTTGAAACGCCTATCTTTAAAATTGACGCATTGAGGGGAAATGTCGTAAACATAGAATTTCCTATTTAAATTTCGCAGTTGCCAGCCGGTAGGCAGTGCCCTTAAAATTGAAGTTTTTATGTTACAGGCCTATAGCTTGTGCCTGTATTTTGTGACAGGTTTTTTTTATAGGATTCTGTAATGTGTCACCAAGATTTTTCAAAGGGGCCAGGAGAGTGTCGCGTAGGAATCTGAAAAACAATTCTGTCAGAGGATTGCGAGAATTACATATAGGTTTGACGCAAAATAAGTGCAACAAACATCAGTATCTGTGACGTGTCAAGTGAATAAATTAGTTTATCTTAAACGACATAAGACAAAATTATTACGATGAAATTATTGAAATATTATAATGTAATATTAAATACAAAAGTACAGACAATTATCAAAGTACGATTATGCAGAAACATCAAGTTTGCAGTTACGTCGCCAACAAGTAAAATAGTTGTTATAAAAAATGTAATTTCACAGTGTGATGAGTATGATTACGAACACTAATAATTTATAAACGATTAGATTATTGTAATGGATTTATCACATTTCATACCAAAATAAATCCTATTTCCGGGAGAGGGCGAATGCTCCCACCTAGCTCCTCTGTTTTTGTTCCGTGCTGTAGACGCCCAAAGCTGTAGATCGTTACATTTCTGTGTATCGTAGAATAGCTAAAATGCAATCTGATCCGAGCGCTGGGGCCGCGGTGGCACGGCGGCTAGAGCGGACACCTCCCACCACGGCGAACCGGGTTAGATTCCCGGAGGGGTCTCTCCCAGATTTTTGCAAGTGAGAATCGTGTTTGACGATGCTGCTGGTCGGCTGGTTTTCTCTGGTATCTCCCGTTTCTCCCGCCCTTGCGTTCCGGCGATGCTCCATACAAACCTCGCTTCACCCTCATCGGCTCTCAGGACCCTGATTGTGAAATCGTTATTCTGGGAAGAAGGTAAAGACTATATTAGTCTAAAGCTCTACAGTCTTGTTTTTATCATACCAAGTGTAGTTAAGGAGAGAAAAAAATGCGAAAAGGTTACCAAAAAATAGTTACTTAATCCCGCCTGCGCAGTTTCCTTTAGACAAGTAAAACTATACGTCTGTAGTTGAATTCTGCGGTCTTTCATCGCGTCTAATGAAATGTCACTGTTACAGATCTAATTGGCACAGCACAGCGCAGCGACGGAAACGCCGCCAACCAGTTCGACGTCTTTCGCATAGGAAGGGAAACCCAAAACTTGCCACTACAGTCCATTCCTGCGTTACTTCCAACTTTTCTGAATCCCAGCTAAAATTCTATTTCCAGGATATTTGCCTTACGCAAACACAGCTTAACCAATTCTACGTAATTACACCACAATGACTACGCGCCGCATTTGTGAGCGCTCTGTATAATAATATTGTGCATAAGAACTATTTATTACTAGGCATTACCAACACACCTGTTTTCTCGCCATTTTTATTCATATTAATTATAAATAAAATACGATAATTTATATATAAAATATAAGTAAAGGTTCGATTTAACCAAAAATAAGGTACTTTTACGTTAACAAAAGTATAAAACGCTTGAGATACACGCCATATTTAGGAAAAAACCAAACACGTCATACAAGGGATGATTTTTCAAAGGTTTAATTCAAAAAGCGTGAAGAAACCGCGAATCGACTATAATCGACTATAGTCGATTCGCGCGCTCGTTCCGTTCACCTGTTCCGTGCCCGTTTTAGGANACCGCGAATCGACTATAATCGACTATAGTCGATTCGCGCGCTCGTTCCGTTCACCTGTTCCGTGCCCGTTTTAGGAGGTATCTGTGCATCGTAGAGCGTGCATTGTGCCTGGAATGTGACGTCCGTAAAGGAGGGCACTGGAAGCAGGCGAGCTGCTAGCTCACGCACATCTCGGATCCGGGGTGGAGCCGAACAGCCTTGCGTTGACGGACGTGGCTTGGCGAAGGAGCTGTGACCTTGACCTCGGGGCCAAGGCGAGCCATTGTCGGCACTCGCCACCTGCAGCGTCCCTGTCCCAGAGCACAACCGGGGCCGGCCGTCTAATTACCGTCTCTCATCCGTTCCGCAATCAACTCGACCGCCACCAGGTGACGAAGCATTTCTATGTGAAAATTGGAGTTCCCACTTCTTGGCCGGTTCGTCTATCTAGCGCGTGAAATGAGCTGCAGTGTGTTTGAAATCTAAGTTTTATTTTAACGAAACTATTAAACGTACATCCAATGTGCTGAACTATGAAAAGAACACACACTTGCCTGTCAGTTACTTTCAAGATAGCATACGCACATTAGAAACACTATTCCACTGCACTCCAGCGTAGCTGAAAACGGCGANGTCAGTTACTTTCAAGATAGCATACGCACATTAGAAACACTATTCCACTGCACTCCAGCGTAGCTGAAAACGGCGATGTATCTCAGAAAATACGCGTTATATACACACAGAAAGAAGCACTCGACGAACATGCACTAAACCTCGCTACAGACTTCCAACCAATCAAATGATAGGGTCACTACTAAGTGGCATAGGTACACGCACGTAGNCCAATCAAATGATAGGGTCACTACTAAGTGGCATAGGTACACGCACGTAGAGCACACTGCACACCAGTTCAGAGTCCTAGGCGTAGCAGGGCACGTATCATCATATACGTGTCTGTCCCCGGGAGAATGAATGGGATCGGGATGCATAGTAGGAGGCAGTTCCTCACCCCGGGATTGTCAAAGCTGAAGCACTTCCAGTCACCTCTCCCACAGCGAATGATGTGTGTGTGTGTTTTATTTTCAGTAGCATACTATAGCACATGCAAGAGTCATATTCATCTTGTCAGGTATGTTGGCTGGTAGCATGCCGAAACCCGTGCAAGAGGTATCCTTACCAATATGTCGTGATATGTATACTATCACATTCTACAACCATTCGTATACGGACTAGCGCGAGGTATTTGTCATTATGTTGGGTCTCCTACATGAGGGTGAGAATTTGAAATGGTATTCGTATCACACTAGCACTGTAGTAACCAGTGATCGTATCGTACTTGCTTTTATTTTCTAGTTATTGTNGAGCACACTGCACACCAGTTCAGAGTCCTAGGCGTAGCAGGGCACGTATCATCATATACGTGTCTGTCCCCGGGAGAATGAATGGGATCGGGATGCATAGTAGGAGGCAGTTCCTCACCCCGGGATTGTCAAAGCTGAAGCACTTCCAGTCACCTCTCCCACAGCGAATGATGTGTGTGTGTGTTTGTTTTATTTTCAGTAGCATACTTTAGCACATGCAAGAGTCATATTCATCTTGTCAGGTATGTTGGCTGGTAGCATGCTGAAGCCCGTGCAAGAGGTATCCTTACCAATATGTCGTGACATGTATACTATCACATTCTACAACCATTCGTATACGGACTTGCGCGAGGTATTTGTCATTATGTTGGGTCTCCTACATTAGGGTGAGAATTTTAAATGGTATTCGTATCACACTAGCACTGTAGTAACCAGTGATCGTATCGTACTTGCTTTTATTTTCTAGTTATTGTGCTGTCCCCTCCTTTTCTCTTCATCTACCTCCACCGTACTCTTCCCTGTCGCTTTCGCCTGTCTTTGCGTTACTTTGTCTTCTTTTATTTTTTTTCTTAGGTGGGTCGTTTTTCTACTTCCGGCGTTGTAAGTCGCCATGACACTATGCTTGCAGCGCCACTGGTGTGTTTTTTTCCTTATACGCATAAATGTACACGACTTCTTAGCGTATAAGAAAAAAACAATTCCGGGGGCGTTTTTGCTGGCGTAGTATACTATGGTTCATACTGTATAAGAAGGCCACTTTCTGACAGTCAGTGAGTGGCAACTTGAAGTATACGAAACAAACAAAGTGCCATTTACAAAATCCTGTATCAGCTGATGATGCACGAACGAACAAAAGTTAAAATTACGTTGGCTATTCTGAGTGCACTGCCGATGCACATCAGAAAAACAGAAAATGCGCGGATAAGAAAGAGTTCTTAGATTTATTAATACGTTTTATTTTACAAGGTCACAAAAAATGGTTGTTAGTGTTAAAAACTAAACTTCGTGATAATGTAGTTATGTATAGGTGTTCAAAATGAAATGTACAATAGAACGATACGACGAGGAAAAGATGTGCTAACTTCAGAAAACTTTTTAACGTCGTATCATCCCTCTCCAACCTCGCTTTCAACACGTCCTTGATATTAATTCCAAAAACATACAAAAATATTGCACAATATTGTTGAATTACTTTTTCTAATAATTTGACTAAACGACACGAATTTGAAATATATTTCCAGCCTGTAATATAAGAACTATCAACTTTAAAAAATATGCTATCTGTTGACCAAAAAAAGTGTTGCTCAAACTTCGCTGCGACATGCTGTGCGCGCCATCTGTCGGATATTATGCGAGGTATTACCAGCCGGAAATGAACCGCTTTCCTGCGTGATATATAACGAATATACAAACAGATCCCAATAGTTATATTTTTCCACGAGCTGTGCATAGTTTTTAAAGTAACATATATTTCATGTACAACGATTTGGAGTACAAGTCATTTATATTCGGCCGGTAATCGTTCGTCTACGTAAATTATACGCCATATTGTTCTCTCGAAACCCATCACCTTGTTTCCGTAGAAAGTGAGACGCGTGAATAGTTTTTAAGCAATTCTAACGTTATTCCATGTCACATATTTCCAACTCGAATATATTAGCTATAACGTCCAAAGTATGATAATAGATACAACAGACCGCCTGGCCAATATTTACCCAAATTCACTATCTCGGACAAATTAAAAAAGAGTTAGCAAATATTTCATTATTTGCAACATTTTATATTTTTACTTTTATAACCTACTTATTTTTTTAGACAGATGTCAGTCTTAAAATATCTTAAAATTTGTTTAGCATACAGTACAATGGCAAGTGGATTAGCTGACAGCGTGTTGATAAAAAATACAGCCCCGACTTGATAGACCAGCTGATGGCGGAAGGATACGTAGTCAGATGTAGTCAGATGTAAACAGTGGCACTACTCTCGCAGACCCGTCAGAAAGTGGCCTTCTTATACAGTATGGACTATACTCTGGTCCCAATCCCGGGAGCCGTACGCATGGTTACGCCATGCGTACGGTAAAGTGCGAGGGCAACGCTACGAGAACGATGAGAGAGAGCGACCAAACTGCTGCTGCTGACGAGGTCGTGTAGGTGTAATTATCCTAATGATATGTTTTCCCACGCACACGAGTTAGGCCGATGCACGTATGTGCGTTATTTATTATTTTAGTACTTATGCGATGGCGGACGTGTGGTCAGGGCGCCGGACTGGCGAACCGAGGGAAGCCGGAACGATCCCACACGCCTCCTGCATTTTTTGAGTTCACGAACGAATACAAATAATTCCCAGCGCACCTGGCGGCCGCCATTTGTACTACACCCCCCGATGCTAGCGCGCTGCTGCAGGCGCACAGTGAGCCAGCACACACAACATGGCCGCACCGAGGCGAGAGCATGAAGTGGGGACATTGATAATGGACGAGAGGCAGGAAGGAGACTGGGAGAACTCTGAGGCAACCCCCCGGATAGAACCTAGTGTCCTGATGGGGATCGCACGGAGAAAACCCTGACGTCCTGGCGGGTATCTGGTAGGGACAGCACGGAGAAAACCCCGGGACCCGGGAGGGATAGCATAGAGAAATCCCTGGCGTCCTGTTGGGGACATGGGAAAGAGAGCACGGAGAAAACTCTCCACGCGGAATGAGAGAGCGTGAGAAAATAAAGGAAATCGAGAGGACTCTGAGAAAACAGGACATATGCTGTATGGGGAACCAGAAGGGATAGCATGGAGAAAACCCCTCCACACGGAATGCAAGAGCGTGAAGTGGGGACATCCGGTAGGGAGGAATGAGATAGCGTGAGAAAATAAAGGAGATCNCGGACATATACTGTATGGGGAACCAGAAGGGATATCATGGAGAAAACCCCTCCACACAGAATGCAAGAGCGTGAAGTGGGGACATCCGGTAGGAAGGAATGAGATAGCGTGAGAAAATAAAAGGAGATCGGGAGTACACCGAGGAAACTCCACACTAGAAAAACAAAAGCGTGAAGTGGGTAACATCCAAGATGGTCGCCATTGGTCAGAAATGACAGAACGGGAGGGGAAATCCAACATAGCCGACGCTGACAAGGAATAACAGAGCAGGAGGTTGCCGCGTATGCCACCCATACAAATGTGAAATGCTTGTAATACAGGGTACATTCAGGAAACAACCAAGAACGTCATACATGGCCTGATTTTTCAAAGATTTGATTTAAAAATTGTGAAGAAACCGCGAACAGACTAAACCTCATCTTTAGTCTATGGATGGGAGGGTTTGAGAGTTTAACAGGGTTGTTTTTTTCACAGCATACAAGTATTCCAACTACCTGCAAACACAGAACGATCATAACATATTTTCTCATATATCATTTCTTTGATTCCGCTGGTACGTCTTTTGTTGACTGTTCGTGCTATTACCGCTGAAAACAGAAGGCACTAGGTGGCTAGGAAATTCTCTAGTTTCCACGCGACCTGCGTACACGTGTATTGTCTGAACTGTCTGCAAGTTTGTCCAGTGTCTCAGACATTAATTACAATTACCAATTACATTTCTGGCTTCTTAGGACGAGGCGCTTCGGTCTCCGAGATACTTTTGGGGTGAAAAATAGACAGTTTGCGAAATACATAAAGCGTTTGAGGAATTTCATAAATCGAGAAAGCTAGGCAATTGAAGTGTTGCACAACACAGCCTGCCGTGTGCATNAAAGCGTTTGAGGAATTTCATAAATCGAGAAAGCTAGGCAATTGAAGTGTTGCACAACACAGCCTGCCGTGTGCATACCTCGACCAGCTAGGCACAAATGCCGCAGTCCACGCCCCGTGCTTGCAACAGATTCGCATTCCGGCGGCGGCATGTAAATAACCGGTTCTGAGGCACGCTTCCAGAGGCCTACAATCGAAGGCCGGAACGCTACAGGTTGAGGCAGAAACATATTTCCCGACATCTTTGCTCTTGTTACGTTACACGGAAAGAGGNAGGCCGGAACGCTACAGGTTGAGGCAGAAACATATTTCCCGACATCTTTGCTCTTGTTACGTTACACGGAAAGAGTACTGTCACGGTTTGAGTACTGTGCCCTCGTGTGTAAAATGTGTTCGTTTTATTTACATCGCACTACCTCTCGCAGCTATTTTTTAACAACACCAAGGACTCAGGAAAGGGAAAAGAGGTTGGGCGGGTTGGTAAAAGCGTACATCGTACATCTACCTCCACCCTCACCTCTGTTTTTTCAGTGAGGTACAACATAGCATGTATACACTCCCCCCTCTTCGCCCGCCAAATTATATTACCGTCACGGAATTTAGTGCCTTACTGAATTGTACAGCAGCAAGCAGCAACTATCTTTTCTTAAGCAAAATTTCAGGGGGCCACGATGACTGAGCGGTTAGACTGTTCGCCTCCCACCAAGGCGAACCGGACACAATTCCCGGCTGGTTCACTCCGGATTTTCGCAAGTGGCGATCGTGCCGGACGATTCCGCTGGTCGGCGGGTTTTCTCGGGGATCTACCGTTTCACCCACCCTTTCATTCCGGCGCTGCTCCATACTCACTTCACTTCACCATCATAGACCTCGATGTTAAGATTCGCCCATATATGTTCACTCACTCACTCAGCAAAATTTCAATTTCTCAGCACTGTATTTGCTTATTTTTTTATAGAAATAATGGGCTACACTTTAATGAANGCACTTAAATGAATTATAATGACATAACGTCTTTGTATTGTATCTGGAGCATTAATTAGTGATGTTGTCAACTTGAAAATAATAAAACAACAAAAAGTAAAAAAAAAAAGTTATTGAAATGCACAGAAGGAAATAAAATAATTTGAGATAAGGAGATCTGGAGAGTTATAAATATATTTTTGTTTTCATTCCCCAACAAACAAAGAACTTAAATTTACAAACTAAACAGATTTCGTGTGACAAGCGCCAACAGTCGCGGAAGTATGGTAACGTTGCATGCAGTATTTAATTTCACATCTTCCGAACAGAGTTAGACTAGTCGCCGCCAGAACATGATGATTCCAACCGAGAGTTGCCTAGTTAAATGGACCACTAAGAACTGGAGTATACAGATCACGTATAAACAACTTAACAAATTAATATGCGCTTTTTTTTTACACATTCCCACTCACGCACATGCATCATGTTTGTTTACGCTCGTCTACTACCTGGGAAAACTTTTGCATAAATATGTATGGTCCCGCCTGGACGGCGAATTAAGTGTGTTGCAGAGGTTTGGTAGAAAACACGCGAATAAAAAAAGGTTCGATATTTCGTATTTTTGCCTGAACAAGAAAATAATCCAAGAAACGTTACGTGCCCAAAGTCAATTTTCAAGTTCTCTGCCCCGAGAGCCGAGTGTTACTGCCAAGTTCGCAACATAACGTGGGCTATTAGAGTATGGAGGAAACAATCGGCGAGTTCCCTTGGGATGATTTATACAAGAACGACGCGACTGAGGTACATCACTTAACTTGTTTGTGTTACCTTGACTTTTGTCAAAGCTTTTATATCAGACAGAAACTTGGTTAAGCATTGCAGTCCAAGGCAGTGGTTTTTCTTGGAATATTAGTCGCGTGCCTTGCATTTCACGGTAGTATACACTGCAAGGATGACAGTACATCACTTTCTGCTGCTATGGGGAAACAAGGAGAGAGCCGCTTTAGTACCACCCGTCTACGGAGACGAGTACTACGTCCAGCGTAGTATTGCGTACCGTGTCGGACGTATTATTGCGTACCGCGTCGGACGTATTATTACGTACTGCGTCGGAAGTATTATTGCGTACTGCGTCGGAAGTATTATTGCGTACAACGTCCGACGTATTATTGCGTGCCACGTCCGACGTAGTATTGCGTACCACGTCCGACGTAGTATTTCGTACCACGTCCGACGTAGTATTTCGTACCACGTCCGACGTAGTATTTCGTACCACGTCCGACGTAGTATTTCGTACCACGTCCGACGTAGTATTTCGTACCACGTCCGACGTAGTATTTCGTACCACGTCCGACGTAGTATTTCGTACCACGTCCGACGTAGTATTTCGTACCACGTCCGACGTAGTATTTCGTACCACGTCCGACGTAGTATTTCGTACCACGTCCGACGTAGTATTTCGTACCACGTCCGACGTAGTATTGCGTACCACGTCCGACGTAGTATTTCGTACCACGTCCGACGTAGTATTTCGTACCACGTCCGACGTAGTATTGCGTACCACGTCCGACGTAGTATTTCGTACTACGTCCGACGTAGTATTGCGTACTGCGTCGGACGTATTATTGCGTACCATGTTCGACGTATTATTGCGTACCACGTCCGACGTATTATTGCGTACCACGTCCGACGTTGTATTGCGTACGACCTCCAGCGTATCATGCGTTTGCTATTCACGGTGTAGTCACATTTTTTGAACCAAACCATTGAAAATTCACCCTATGTAGACGTGCTTGGTAGTTTACTAAATACGTTTTTTTATCACAAGCGTTTTATACTTGTGTTAACATAACAGTACGTTATTTTTGGTTCAATTGAACTTTTATTTGTGTTTTATCTACAAATTATAATATTTAATTTTTAATTAATATGAATAAAAACAGGGAGAAAATAGGTGTGATGATATTGCCTAGTAACAAATAGTTTTTATGTAAAATATTATAACACTGAGTGCGCACGAATGCGGTGCGTTATCCCTTTGGTGTAATTTTCTCTACTTAGCTATGCTTTGAATGCACGAGATGGAGGAATATCCTAGAAGTAGAACTTTGGCAGGGCTTCAGAAAAGTTGGAAGTAACCGTGAATGGACAACAATTCAGTTTACTGTTGGGATATATTGAGCTTATGAGCTGTAAAAACAATAGCGTTTGAAACATTTCAGATGAAACTGAAACACAGGGCACGCAACTGTAGTTAAACTGCAGAGAAGACGTATAGTGAGGTGGCCATACAAAATGCGCGCGGCAGGATCCAGCATCTGATGCACCAGTGCAACCAACCGCGACAAGGCTCGTGTGCTCACGAGGTTGTCTCTTACACGAGACAAGCCACTAATGACATAACGGCCTTGTGAAGGCACCACTATCAGTGTTGGGAAACGCCAGCTCAACTTCCCCTGGCCCTCCTCGTCCACAGGCGAAGCAGACCAGCTTACAAGATGCCACACCTCATCACATGATATTAACTGCGCTGTAATTGCGCGGCAGTCTGCTCCTCTTCGTTGTATCAGGGAAGCGTTGGGTACAGTGTTGCCGGCTGTGGCAGAATGTCTAAGGGTAGGGAACTCGCTTCCCACCAAGGCTAACAGGGTTCGATTCCTGGTGGGAATCGTACCGGACGATGCCGTTGGTCGACGGGTTTTCTCGGGGATATCCCGTTTCCCACCACCCTTGCATTCCGACGCTGCTCCATCCATACTCATCTCGCTTCACCCTCATCGGCTCTCAAGACCTCGCTGTTAAAAGCCGCTAAAACCTCTCCACTCCACCATCCGAATGTCTAAATGTAACCAAAACAAAATTGAGATTCGTTCTAGTGACCGTTTTTTCGTATAGGCTGTTCATGGTAAATTGAGCACTTTTGGAAGCCATGGTCAGAATCTACTTTCCTTCTCTTATTGTATCCTTCCACCATATGTAANACTTTTGGAAGCCATGGTCAGAATCTACTTTCCTTCTCTTATTGTATCCTTCCACCATATGTAAAATTACAATTGCCCTGGGGCTCATCACATTATTCGTACGCCATCCAAGTGGAACAGCGGAATTGTAACGAAGCAAAATGAGTTTCCAGTAAGTTAATTCTTATTCCAAATAGTATAAACANCAAGTGGAACAGCGGAATTGTAACGAAGCAAAATGAGTTTCCAGTAAGTTAATTCTTATTCCAAATAGTATAAACAAGGAGTACCAACTTCACTCGCAATACAACGCCAAGTTTTAAGAACTATTTTTCATTTATTGGCTGCCAATATAACTGGGAGCCTACATTTCGGCGAATAGTGTAGCATGTATGTAGATATGGGAGTGATTTTTTTTTCTCCAAGNATATAACTGGGAGCCTACATTTCGGCGAATAGTGTAGCATGTATGTAGATATGGGAGTGATTTTTTTTTCTCCAAGGGTTGACATTAAAAGTGCTAACTTTACCGTAAACGGCCTTGAACTCATGTACCCGTATATTAAATTTATATCTTTCTCAATAAATTATACCATTAACACTCCAACCTTTCAACTTACCGCTTTGTTTATTTCTCAAGCAGAAGGTTCTCATATTATGGTAACAAAATATATCCAGGAACAAAAATTAATTTATTCTTTGAAGTATTCTATTCAATACGCGAATAAGTAATTTATAAATTAAGTGAAGAGATTTCAGCGGCTCTTAACAGCCAGGTCTTGAGAGCCGATGAAGCAGCGCCGGAATGAAAGGGCGGGAGAAACCGGAGATCCCCGAGAAAACCCGCCGACCAACGGCATTGTCTGNCCCGCCGACCAACGGCATCGTCCGGCACGATTCCCACATGCGAAAATCCTGTGACCCGACCGGGGATTGAACCCAGTTCGCCTTGCTGGGAGGCGAGTAAGCTAACCACTCAGCCACAGTGTCAAGTGAGTGTTAAGTATTTACAATGATAGGAATTACTACTACCGAAATACAAGAGCAGTGCGGAAATTCTTCAGGTGTACAGCGTAGCTAAACTTTGTAATTTGTAGCTGAATTTCCGAACGCGTGTAGCAGACTTGCTGTTAGGTTGGCAACACTGGTTAGAGAGCTTATTACGTGACCAGCACGGGTAACTCAGCACAAACCCACAAACCACATGGTTAGAGAAGATAACTCTTCTCTAAATAGTATAAAACAAAGTCGCTTATCCGCGTCTGTCTGTGTATTCGCTTAGTACTTCTCAACTACATGCTGGATTTTGAGCAGGTTTTCAACATAATTTAGAGAATGTCTTGTGGAAGGTTTCGGTGTATAAATCATTTATATTTAATGTAAGGATAGTAGAGAAATGTCGAACCGTTTGTAATCAAGTCGTAAAAAAACAGCTTTTAGGACGCTTACATGGCTTACGCCGAGTAAACCATAAGAGATACATCAAATTAATGTGCTACAGAATTGTAGCTCTCAATAAGGTCTACAGAAAAGTCCGCAATAGCATATGTTTATCTTTTAAGGATAACCCACAGTAACCATTTTTGTATTTCGAAGCATCGCTGTAAAAACGAAATTGTTACCGGGCGAAGCCGGGTCAGTTCGTTAGTCTTATTAATAAACAACTGTTCAAGTAATTAGTATGAACGAGGCACGCTAAAAGCGTACTTCTTAGTTCTTCCAGCAGAATTTGGGTGGCTCCCCAGAACATAAAATTAATTATTTGACACTCCTAGGTTCTCCCTAGTTCTCAAATTTCCTCCCACGGATCTGATAAGTGTAAATGTACCTATTAAAAAAACGTTATGTAATACGTGCGTTAATGAAGCAACACTATTCTCAGCATGGCGTATATTTCGGTTGCAGGAGGCACACTGGCCACTTCTCTTGAGCAATCTGTGAAATTTCCTTTCGTAAAATTCTGAAAGTAATACCACTACCGCAGAAACTACTGCCATAATAACTATAATGAAATAAGGATGATAAATAACAGCGATTTGCTACTGAAGTNGGATGATAAATAAAAGCGATTTGCTACTGAAGTAAAATTAGTGTAAAACCTGATTCGAAAGTTATCTACACACAAAAGCTGATAAACTATCATTTACATGTGTCTTTTAAGATTGAAACCGGAGGTAAAGCAAACAGACTACAGTGATATGGCAAACAAACTTGAAGAACATAATTGTCAAAAATATGAACACTACATATTGGATGGACCAAATATAAAATATTTTATCGGGCAACACGATTGAGGGGCCAGCGTTTTTTTGTGTCTCCTTTCATATGGTGGTATGGGCAATGCTAATTTTTTTGCACATGCCACAGAAATGCAAAGAAAAAACAGAACTAAATAGTTGTATACATACGTCACGTTGGCGAGTAATGTGTATATTGTGTTGTGCTTTTCTCCAATACGTTAGATTTTACTACCTTCGTGGTTGCAAATTAAAGAGTTCCCCCTTCCAATTTTGGTGAAGTGGGTCGTCATAATGGCGACTAAATATGGCCTTAAGATGAAGTACGTGCGGGGAATAAAAAGCTGTGTTTGTAAACTACACCGAATATTCCCTAGTTTTAAATGAGCACAAGAACGTGTTTCTGAAAGGATACCATATAATGCTATTAACGGATATATTCGGAACAAATATTGACGACGTAACCATAAAAGAGACTAAATTGTCACCGAAACTTAAGGTTTATTCTTCTCAGGTTAGGAACAAAACGACATTTACTATGGGAGAGTTTGGCATAGGGAAAGTTTCCACCGCAAGGTGCGCAGTGTTCCAGAGAGGTCACTTTTAAGCTGGCGTTAAATGGAGAAATTCTATATTTTTGTTTAAAAGTCCGGGTTTAGCTCGAATTGTGATATATACTTGCCTCAGCCTAAAATTCTAAGTATTCACTTCATTCCGTAACTATTATTCAAGCCTTAAAATTGTTTTTTACATAAGCAAACAGAAAAAGACAACCGTGTTTGGCACTGAGCGTTCATACGGAAGCCTACTTCAATGAAAAAACGGTACGGATTTAAGTGCGAAATAAATATAGGTGTAATGTGCGAAATAAATATAGGTGTAATCAAAATGAACTTTGTACTTTTATCCTTTCCCTTACGGAAACTGTACAGGAAAGCCATAAAAGTGATATTTTTTTAACCATTTCACTTTTCTTTTATTAAATTGTCATATGTGAATTAAGTAAGTAGGGCCTACTGTGGGAGTCCACGTTTTGCTTAATATAGTTTACAACAGAGTATTAAACAACATATGGATATTGCCACGAAACAAACGCCATCGGCAAATATTCACTTTCCACAGCCCTTAACCCTACACGCATTACATCAGATTTACTACCATTACATGCAGGTTTCCGCGCTCCTCTGCCCGGCGTGAAATGAGCTCACTGGAAACACCCTGGAAACCCCAATGCACGAGACACAGAAGGGCGAGCTATGATCCTGTTATCTGCGGTAGCCTGCATAAGTTACCTCTTTAGCTAACACTAGGTCCCCAAAACTTGATATTTTCTGAAAGCATAGAACTTAAAGCATGATAGCGCACGTGAAAACTGTGCACGTATTTTGCTTTACTGAATGACAAGCTCAAAATCTATTTTTTGTTATTTATTACCTATCATGTCGAAAATTTAAAGATGTTTAGGAAATTTATAATCAACCTTTTGTATGCGGTACACAATACGTATATTTAACTATAGAGATACAATTGCTTTTGGATAACCATAAGAATTTAAAAATTTCCTCATAACTGAAGCGAAGCATACTGAAATATACCACTTCATGAGACTACACATTTTATGAAATAGTGACTACAAATTTTAATGTTCCTATTTCGAACTAGCTAAGGCCCACAAGGCAGTGTACAAAGTCACCAAATAAATTCGTGTGCGCCTTAGGGCGCCGTTACACAGCCTGTATCCTGTTAACTCGCGAGAACTATGAACCGCTACGTGGTTGGATAGATATTTGCAAACAAGCGCCACTTAGCCGGATAGAATAAATTAAGTTTCAGTGGACAGACTTGAATTCAAGCTGTCGTAAATGTGATGTGCTATCAAGAACCTTTGTAATTAAAACCCCGCAGTAGAAAACACCCGCCGACTAGCTTATGAACCAGAATGCTCGCGCAATGAGTAATGACTTTTTAAGTCAATCTTTGAAACATACATACCGGCCCCTAAAGACATATACAGCTTGTTCCAAAATGGTGTGTTCTGAGTGATTGATGTTTTAAAGAAAAATTTCAATTATTTGAGTTTTCCATCCGAACTGTTGCTTTTTAGATAAATGTACGAACGAAACCTCTTAAATGATTGTGGCCAAGCATGGTGTAGTTTCCAAAACGTCAAATTATTGACATGACATTTATTGTCTCTTAATCCTACTCTACCACAATAATATTATCGCTAATGAAAAATTCCATTGATTAATATGAACGAAGCCTGGACAAGAGGAAAACAGCGTGGTACAGAAAAATTGCAAAATAGAAAATAATAATATACATTGGAACAACTTTTCGAGGCGCAGCACAACCGACTATAAGATACCACTAAAGCGGCCTTTCCACTAGTGCATGTTTGTGCGAGCAAGGTGAAGTCACGTATTTCTTCCCACTCCCGAGCACCGGTTGCTGGATCGGCCTCTTTGATCTCCCGTGGACAGACGAGTAGGATCGTACCGAACATACTTAACAGAACCCAAGCAAGGGTCTTTTCACAACCCGCTGTTCGACAGACAAGCCAACTGTGACGTCAGGTATGACGTGCTCATTCTCACATGTCCTTGAGCATTAATGAACCTTATAAACTCGCCAACGTCCTGCATGGTCACTCTGTTTGTTCGTTTACTCAGACTCCAGTCTTTGGCGAGGGGAGGTCATTACTGAAAGTGGTGCGTCTTTTAGACACCAGGTACGCAAGACAGTTTTCTCTTTAATCGCATACGCCTTCCTGGTGCTAAATAATTGTTGTCGTTTTTTACTTAGTAGTTTTTGTTTGTTCCTAGGAACATTTTTATTAAATCAACAGGAAGACATTTTATTCGACCAGCAATAAATGAAAAATACAGTTATACGCGAGGAACAAAAAGTTATTTGGCTGCAGCAAACTTCTGGAACACCCCGAGTTAACAAGCCTTTTTTTTCTCAATTTTTTGCGAGAAAATTAAAATTTATTGTTAAATGTAATATAACTTGAACCGTTTCCCCATCAGTATGAAAACTATTACTTTTCTGCTGCGCAATCGGATTATTTTTGACAAGGGAATTAGCAGACGTGTGTAAAAGTCGATTTCTGTATTAAAACACACAAAAAGAAAGCTACGGCCGATTTGTCTATAAAATAATTCCCTAACGATAAACATTGATTTGTATTCTCTCATTACATGCGAACACGTACATCACTTTACAGACACGCATAAAATTACATTCATACAATACACGTGCGTTAACACTTTGACTGACATCTGTATTTTGATGCTGGTCATATGCATCACATTTATTCACGTGATTCTGTAACATCATCCATCCTATATATTTTTTTATAAAATATGCTCATTTTCTTCATCTTATTAAACTAAAACTATAAATGCAATACAAAAACCTTGACAACACAGATTTTACGAATGACGCAGAGCATGTACAGGCGAACAAAAGGGAAATAGCGACATCCAGATGAATTTCCGCGAATACACAAGGCAAACCAATCGAAAGTCTCGTATAGGCTGTTCACGGTAAAGTGAGCACTTTTGAGGCCCTAGTTACTTTTTCCTTTCAGCCATTTCATATCCTTTAACCACCTTTTTAAACAAATATTGCCATGTTAGTAATAAACACAGTGTATATATTCCACCGCACACGGAAATTTGCGTCTAAGGCTGAAACCAATATATTTATTGACTATATTTCTAAATGAGAGGGCTTTCAAAAGTGCTCACTTTACCGTGAATAGCCTATACACAGGTGCATGTATCGACTGATGGCCCTGTTGCTTGCTTGTTTGGCGATCCGTCGTGGTAAGCGAGCGGTAGACCAGGCGGTGGGAAGCCGCCTCACTCTCTCCCTGCGGTCACGTAGCGAGCGACAAACCTAGTTCACGTTGCGGACCGGCGCCCCGCGGAGTCGTGGTTGGCAGTCTCGCGACGTCGTGCTGCCCCAGTGACCTGCCTCCGGGTGACGTCGGCGAGTGTCCACCCGGCCGTGGCGCGCGGTGCCTATAGTCCATTCACGGTTACTTCGCCCTTTTCTGAAGCCCTGCTGAAGTTCTACTTCCTCGATATTCCTCCGCCTCATGCAAGCAAAGCCTAACCAAGCGCAGAAAAATACACCAAAGGGACAACGCACCGCATTCGTGCGCACTCAGTTTAATAATATTTTGCATAAGAACTATTTATTACTAGCCATTACCAACACACTTATTTTCTCACTGTTTTTATTGATGTAAATTATAAATGAAATATTATAATTTACAGGTGAAGTATAAGTAACGGTTTAATTTAACCAAAAATAAGATACTTTTGTGTTATACACGTATAGAACGCTTGCGATACATGCCGTCCGATTGTAGTCTTCTACACATGTGGTCAACACTGACCTACCCCACCTCAACAGCTGTTAATGTCACATGGCCAACAGTAATGAATGTGTTTCTTTATATCTTAATTTTTAAAAGACGAGCGCTTCTATATGAACAAAATACTTTTACCAATTTTTATTTAATCAAACTGCATTACAAATTGGTTAGAGGAAGTATACAAACATCTCAAAGAACTTGTTTACATAAACAGTATTGCAATGTTGGGACATGGAGACTGGTTTTGCGCAGATAGCGTGATCACTCTATCCCTTATTCACTCTACGGTGCGTACAGTGTCAGGCAAACTTCTAGGCACACGAGTTTCCTCACGCTCGTCACGGACTGGTCTGCAGCTGAGCGGCAACAGAATGGCCCAGCAGGAAATACTCCGTCCCACAAACATCCCGGTCTTCAATCTTCGGTAACAGCAGTAAGAACGCACAACCTGATGACCAGTGCTGCGCGCATCTTTACCCCCTTGCGATGTTCACCCCACTTCACATCTCTGAGACTTGCTCATGGCGTTTTCCAATTGATTACACTAAATGTCGGCCATATATGACTCGAACTGCCGCAATGACTCTGCAGACAGTGCGGCTAAAACTGCACTCAGCGCAGTCGACAATTCGAACACGGCAAAACTACTACTCTCAGTGAGAGTTCCGGCAACTCGAATACGCAGCACACTGCCTGTGCACACTGAGTACAGTGATTGGAAGACGCTAGCACACGTCTTCCGTACACTATACAGGATATATGGGGTAGGGTGAGCGTGCGATCTGCGCAGCAGCTAATATCTGTGTTTCAACATTGAACGGTTTTCTTTCTGCCAATAGCACTATCAAAACCAACGTGGGTAGGATTTCAAGTTAGAACACTGTTTATGGAAGCAACTTATTTAAGATGTTTTCTATCTTCTTCTAAACCAGTTTTAAACCATTAAGAATACATTGAAGTCTGCCAAACTGTTTCATTCGTACAAATGTTGACTAACACTTTCGTCGACGTTGGCGCTCCTGCGCTGCCAGGCATAGGACACGCGACAATGTCCTGATGGCGGCACCCTTAGTAATGGAGGAAAGACACTACCACGTTGAACGTCCTGTTTAGGATCTACTTGTATACACGTTGTGTATTCTTCCGCCATACGTAAAATTAACATTGCTAACGGCCTGATGACTTTATTCGCGCACCGACCAAGTGAAATTCGCGCACCGGTCAAGTGAAATAGTAAAATTATTAGGAAAGCAAATGTTTTACAAATTTACCAATTCTTACACTTATATTAATTTAAACATTACATGCATTTAATAATTATAATATATATCTAACACTTTTGATTCTACGTTAAAACATGGAACCACTTTTCCTCCGTGAGTAGGTGAAGATATTTGTGCGGCTCTTAACATCGAGGTCTTGAGAGCCGCTGAGGGTGAAACGAGGTTGATGAGGATGAAGCAAAGGCAGGGGAAACGGGAGATCCCGAGAAAACCCGCCGTCCATGATTCCACATGCGAAAATCCGGGAACGACCCCGCCAGGAATCGAACCCGGTTCGCCTAGGTTGGAAGCGAGTAATCTAACCACTACACCACCGCGGTCCCTTTTCCCTCCGTCGTTACCAACTTGACCGGGCGCATGCCAGTCAGTGCGCCCGTATCAACACGTGCAAGTAGGGGCAGTGACATTTTCCAGAGGTCAGTTCCAGAAGTGCTTAGCCAAATGTGAACAGCGTATTGGTTATCATGAGTCATACCTTGTCATCCTCCTGGAACTCACTGTGGGCTTGCTGCCGAGGTTCGCCCAGTGTGACATTGACCCTGGCCACGTGCTTGGCGGGAACTACAGGCTCAGGTTCCTCCGGCACGATGTACAGACGTACTCGGTACATGTCGCTGTCACAACACTACACTAGTCCATCACGCCAGCAGGCGTGCACTTCTTCTTCAGCACTGTCGAGTTCTCACAAGACTCGGGCCATTCTCTGCGACCGTATGGCCACAGTCGCGCACACGGAACAATATAGCACCCAAGTCACTATTTTATCTACACACAAATACAGCATAAAATGTAGGTTAATTACGTTTGGTATTTAACAGGCGAACAGCCGCTATTTAACAGGCGAACAGCCGCTTTCTGACAACAAATGCTTTATTTGACTTACTAAAAAATTATAAATTATTTCCTTTCATACGCATGTTAATCAACCAGTTAACCTATAATGGGGTGACAAAGAACACGCTTCTTTTTTTTGTACCAAGCGTTCAATACTAAGCTAAAGCTACTTAAAACATTGTGATGCGGTTTACGCGCAATAACTAGACACTGAGCTGTACATGTTAGCAATCTGGCCCCCGGTGCTGATTGCTGCTGTGGGTTTCTGCAGCTAGCTACTAACTATCCAGTAGCAGAGTTTCAAAAATATTTTTGGAAATTTACGTATGGCTTATCAGACACTTTCGGAATTAATAGATACGTAGAAAAATAATACTGCGATTTTATTTGCACACGTTTTACCTCAATATGTTATGTTTCAGAGAGTAAAACATTACCGTTGTAATACAACTATTGGATTACATTAAAAAAATATATATTATTCGAAAAATTAAAGCATCCTGTATGACTATGTGAGATTATTAAGGGCTTTGTAAAGGCCACGCAGTACGCGAATCCCGAAACCAATAAATCCAGAACAGAGTTTGAGTACCTTAATTTATTCTGATAGAGTTCGATATGTTAAAAAGAAATTTTGATGCTGGTAACTATTATATTATACAGCAATAGTTGATACAGTATAGTTTTCCGTTTAAAAATTGCAAACCTTTTGCAAGAAAAAATAGGTAGTAACTACGAAATCAGTAAATATGCCAAAATAACTGTCAAAATTACGGAAATATTATCTACAATTACATAATACTGAATTCTATATATATCGCAGAAAAAAATATACATTTTTTTAGAAACAAAATGTATTTACGTGGGCTTACAAAAAAATAGTACTCTGTTAAAATTAGTCTTTTTTTCTTCATAAATATAATTTTTTTTTTATAAATTTTAAAATTAATTTTCGCATATGTACAGATTTTGTAGTTTCTATGAGTTACTATACGACAAACAATATTTTATTAGAAAACTATAACACTGTATCAACTACTGCTGTATCTGACGGTTACGTTAATCCAAATACATATATAGTCAATAAAAACAAACCATCGAAATATATTAAAGGAACTCAGATTCAGTTCTTGGCTTTATATTTGTAAAATGCACGCAATGCGACGGACAGGAATGCGCGGGGCAGCTGCTAGAAACCAACTACAAACTATCAGCTGCTGCACAGAGAAGTGTGTTGTACTGTACATCGCCACGTTGTACCACACCAGGAAGGTGCAACCAGAACAGAAGAAACCCTGGCAGACTCCGGCTAACAGTTTCTACCCTGACGGCGTAGCGGAGGACCAGGGCCGGGCAACTGGACCGCATCCAACGGTCGAAAAAACTAGGCGAGTTTTCGCGGTCGAAATGGTAACAGGCTGGTCACTAGCGTTCACAACGAAATGTTCACATCGCGAAAATGCTTAGTGTAAACATAGATGGCGAACCTCAGTCGAAGGGAACTTCAAAACTGCGCGATCGCTGTAATTGTGTCCGAAATAGACATGGGATGTACATGTACTTCTCACCTGAAAATAATAACATTCACATGGCAGAAGTGCAGCTCGAGTTACAACGAAGAAAAGCATCTATTAAAACTTCACTAAGACTCGAAACATCATAACTAAACTAAATGTACGTTTGAGGTTATCCACGTTTGAAACACTCTCCTCCGACCAATTTCAGCAAAATTGCCCACTTTAATCCCGAAATAAGGCACCATCTTAATTTTAAACTATCAAATATTCGTCCATTTTGAACATTAAAACGCAAACATGTGGTAATGCTAGTTGCAAATGCAATTAGAGAAACCCGGGATTGAAAACGATGAGCATCGACATCCGGTTAACAATTCTGTTAACGTGCTCCTGACTCCGTTAGCCACAAATGGTGAACACTGGTGACCCGGTCACCGTGCGTTCACAACAAAGTGGTGACCAGGAGCGCGAAACCACCTCGCTGTTCAATCGCGAAAATACGGTTACCGATTCACCCGGCAACGAGTGTTCCCGAGCCGCGGCGAAACTACGAGTACATACGTACGTATCCAACTCAAGAGAAGGCAAGCTTTGAGAGTGTTGGACCCCAACAAATTAATAATTTTATATTTGTACCAAACATTGGTCAACTTGTACGCATTGTATGTGATAAAATTTTCGTAGAATAAAATTTTTTTACACTTTATATTTGTTGAATAATTTGATGTCAAATACAACATTTTTCTGTTTTGTTGCAGCCATAATAACAAAGTTGTACAAATGAAAAAATTACAAAGTAAGCTAATGCCATGGGCTACCACGTGACATATGTCATCACCAAATAACAAGACATATATATGAAATAATTGTGAAATATAAAAAAGTTTGTTGCATATTTTTTAACTTTTTAAATAATGTATGAACTGTTAATTGGTGATTATGTAACACGGTAGCACATGGCATTGGTTTCCTTTGTAAATTTTTTCATTTGTACAACTTAGGCTAGTTAGTATTTGTTATTATGGCTGCAGCAAAACAAAAAAAACTGAATTTTACATCAAATTACTAAAAAAAAAAGTGTAAAATTTCTTTATTCGCGGAAAATGTCATCACGTATAATGTCATCATGTATACAAGTTAAACAACGTGTCGTGTAACGCCTTTTGAGTAGAAGCCTCGCTGACCCCCTTCGCGAGCGCCTACCAGTTGACACATGTCACGAGGCATGTGAACAGCCAGAACGGATTGCAGTTACAAGTTTCAAGGTTGTGCCGAGTAAGAGCTGGCATATCACCGNTGTGAACAGCCAGAACGGATTGCAGTTACAAGTTTCAAGGTTGTGCCGAGTAAGAGCTGGCATATCACCGGAGCACCCAGATCGTGCTACGTACATACGTAGGAGCGGGAGAAATCGCAGAGCCAAGCAAGAGCACCTCTAGCAAGCCTGTGAGATCA
>NQII01011558.1:0-27507 GCA_002778355.1 Clitarchus hookeri
GGAGGAAGAGTGCCGTGGCGTTATTTTCATCTCTCTCGTGTAACTTGGCAAGATTTGACAGTTCGACGAAAGTAGGACCAATGTTTCATTTTCATTTATGTATTCTTTCGCCATCAGCTGTTGCGTCAAGTGGAGGCTGTATATTTTAGTAAGACGTTATCAGCTAATCTCCTTGCTATTTTACTATAACGCTAAACCAATTCTAAGGTATTTTAGACACACGTCTGCCTAAAAACATGCGTAGGTTATATCAGTGAAAAATTAAATATTCGTTAACTCTTTTTTAATTTATCCGAGACAGCGAATTTGGGTTAACATTTTGTAGTACTCATCATACTTTGGACGTCATAGCTAATATAAATGGAACTAAAAGTAATTTGGGAAATTTTATTGGCAACGCACTTTTATTCGCCAACAACTCACCAACGACTATTGCAAAGCTGTAATTCTGCTATTACTGATACTAAACAGATCGAGTTGGAAATATGTGGCGTGGGATAACGTAAGAACTGCTTAAAAACTATTTACTTGAGTCCCACTTTCTTCGTTTTATTAATACAAGATAATAACAACACGAAAACAAAAAGGAAATGGGTTTGCAGGAGAACTAAATGGTACGAGTTCGACATAGACGTAACGATTAGTGGCCAATATAAATTACTAGTAATCAAAATCGTTTACGGAAATATGTGTTACTTTAAAAGTTATGCAGAGCTCGCGGAAAAATAAAACCACTGGCATCTGTTCGTAAATTTTGTTATTTTGCACAAGAAAGATATTTTTTTTCTGGCAGGTAATGCTTCGAGAGAAAGATAACAGATGGCACGCATCGCATGGAACGGCGTGTTGTGAGCCGAGTGCTTTATTCAACAGGTAGCAGCACGTTGGCAAGCCTTTTGATTCCGTCTTTTTAAAAGTTGACTTTTCTCCTATTACTGGCTTGAAACATCACGAGTGTGAAATAAATTTCATCAAAGTATTTGAAAAATTTATTCAACCATACCCTGCGATATTTCTGTAGGCTTTTGGAATTAATATCAATCACGCACGGAAGTCATGGATGGAGATAAGTGGAGATACGACGTGAAAAAAAAAATTCCCAAGGTTTGAAGTTGCGTTTCATTTGGATACGGGTCGTTTTAATGTGAATTTAATTTTGAAAACTTCTACATAACTACTTTAGCAAAAAGTTTAGTTTGTAACACTAACAACAGACGTTTTGTGACCCCATAAAATAAAATGTACTAATTAAACTAGGAACTCTTTCTTATACGCGTATTTTCTGCTTGTCTGGTGTGCGTCAGCAGAGCACTCAGAATAGCCAACGTAATATTAACTTTTGTTCCTTCGTGCATTAGCTCATACATGATTTCGTAAATTGCACTTTCTTTGTTTCGTGTACATCAAGTTGCTCTGGCTGTCATAATCTTGCCAAGTTAAATGAGACGGACAATAAAAAATATTTGCCTGTAATTTTATAAAGATTTATGAATAATTTTTATAAGAACTTTTTAGTTATTTCCTCGAATTTTTTCTAACATTGTGGCTCTAAACACATCAATTACATTATTATCCTCTGTAGTTATAATTTACCTGAATGTGTGTTATTGCAGTATTCTTTAATACACATGCGTAGACAATCAATTCTTCTGTTTATCCTTACTAGATTGGCGTATTAAAAAGGGGCACGTTGCGAGAGCGGTGGGAAACCGAACTAAAATAAGGAGTACCGAAGAATATCATTGGCTCGCCTGACAAGCCCACTGTAGTGTACTGTATGGTTGCACCAATAGAAAAGAGTATTCATGCGTGGGAAATAACGCGTGTGTGCGAGTAAATGAGAGAAAATTGTGTTGCTGGTAGGAAAAAGGAACAGAAATGTGTTAGTCGGAATTCGCTAGTGTGTAGCGCGTCCTTCATGATCAACGTATCAGGATTTTCCCTCTGGCTAAGGAAACGTTGGTTAGAACGCTACTCTAACGAGCTTTCTTATTAAGATGAAACTGAGAACTAGGGCTGTAATCGCTTGTTTCGCTGTTGCCGTGCACCCAACGCCGATAAACGTCGAGAATGAACTTGTAGAGAGTACGAGAGCAGCTGCCAATCACGCATCCATGAAAATGAGTACATGTGCACCAGATAAAGATGTTGCAACATATTTTCAACGTAAGGAATTGAGGTCTGACATATGCACACTAGCTGAGCAGTANTGCTCACTAGCTGAGCAGTAATGCCTGTTCCGGTAAGGTTTGCACCACTAAAATGGTCAAAATCTCATTATTTTGACTCGCGTTGGCACAATAATTTTGAAAATAAATTACACTTCCCTTCTGATGAACAAGCGCCCTATCCAAGTAGCGTCTTTGACATCGAAACACGTGTTTGGGAAACCGAACGTAAACAATAGTAATTGTGATTTATCACGTAATTTTTAAAGTTATATTGGCAGTTCATTAGCCAATGTTGGGAATATACGCAAAATGCGAACATTATTTAACTTCATTCTTGGTCTACGGGAGTTTCACTTGTCGTTTTTTCCGGTAAATTATATTCAATCCTTAGTAGCAAGAGTGTTTAGTTAAAGAGGAATAGCCCTTCCAGATCTCTCTAGGTTTCCGCATAGCCTTGATGTTAGCGGTGTAGAGAAAATAGCTCAAACGAAAAGCGCCAAATTAACTAAAATCTTATGAGAACCTAGGTGGTATATAAGTGTTTCGAATTCCGCTATGACGAAGGTTATATCAACACTTTCAGGCTCTCATTTAATTTATTGCAGGGTTTATCAGCAAATAATCATTAGCATAATATGACCACCGCTGCATCAGCTTGGTTTTGGAAATTTTTTTTTCCTCAACGCAACTTTGTGAAACTGCAACCTATAACTAGGAACAAAATAAGTTTCTCGAGATCATGTGTATTTTATGGTTACTTGTCTGAATGAGTCTTAGGATTCCTTGCACGTTCTTACGGCAATCAGTAATATATATATATATATATATATATTTATTTATTTATTTATTTACAGAAAGGAATCAATCTCTTACAGTCTTTTACACACGGAAAAATAGTTGACGGTAGGTGAAGCAGCCAATGAACAACCGATAGTGACTGTATTGTATAGATAATTATAACTTGTGGAGCTGAGGTGAAAATAAACCACCAATTATTCAGATACTCACCCCATAATATGCGGGTACATTGACTTGCAAGCTAGCTATCACAGACCTACGTATACAAGAGCTTATCTGTCTTGGTATGTTGAGCACTTTCGAAAACCCTGCTTAAGGTCGACTTGTATGTCTACTGTGTATTCTTCCACCGTGTGTAAAATAAAAATTTATGTGTGACTGATCACTTTGTTCGTGTGTGTGTGAAGTTCAAACGTAGAGTTATCAGAAAAGTGTATATTTTAAAAATTTGCTGATTCTTAAACCTACGTGCATTAAGAAAATAAGATGTAAAAGGAATCATTTCAGAATTAAGAAATGTTTACCTAGCAATTTTTATTTCATATTATTTAATGAAATTACTTTCCTACAGTCGTTACCAGCTCCACTGGACGCGTGGCATTTAGCTTGCCCGTTAAAATAATACTTACAGAAGGTTCAGTGAAATTTCTCAAACGTAGTTTTCAAAACTGCTGAACTAACGGTGAACAAACACAAATACAGTTTCCGACTACCTAGCACGGGATTAACTCCTTCGCTTCTTGCCAGTTTATGGTTGGTTCAGGGCCGCTCCATGTGCGTACATTAACCTGCGATGCAGTAGAACATTTTAATAAAATATAAACGTGCTGAAATCTAGATTGTGCTCAAAGGGACACACGAAATTGTATTACTCCTATATGAAGGCTGGAGACCCGGAAATTTGGTGCATTTATATGGCAACAAGCCAAACTCCACGACATCTGTGTTTACTCGCTTATCACTTAGTGGTTATTGTCTGATGCTCCAGTTTTGTCCCGTACTAGATAACCCGATGTTAGGTTTTTTTCCTTGCAGGGAAGTCACTGGCTCGAATTCTCGATTGTTTGGGTTGCTACCTGCGTTTTAATTGAAAACTATGTATAATGTACAAGTGTTCGAAGTCAATTGAATTCGAAAAATTTCCGAGTTCCTTCTAACGACAGAAGAGCAAGTTTTAACTGTAAATACCGCACCTAAACATTACGGCCCTGCGCAAGGATAACGATGTCTGGTAAATGCCGTTCACCGTAAACTGAGCTGTTCACGGTAAATTTAAGATCTACTTGTATACACGTTGTGTATTCTTTCGCCTTATGTAAAATTAGCATTGCCATGGGCCTCGTCACTTTATTTATGCGTCGGTGAAGAGAAACTGTAAAATTATTAGAAAAGTAAATATTTCTTAAATGTGCTAATTCTTACACTTTAATGCTTAAAAAAAAGCAGAAAGTGAAATAAATAATTCAAGTGATCACAAGGGGTTACCTACAACTTTATATTTAACGTTAATATAAGGAACTACTTTCCCTCCATCGTTACCAACTTTACTACGCGCACGTCACTCAGTGCGCTCGTTAAAATATATGCAAGTAGTACCACTGACGTTTCTTCAAAGGTTTTTTTTTTAAGNGTAATTGTGATTTATCACGTAATTTTTAAAGTTATATTGGCAGTTCATTAGCCAATGTTGGGAATATACGCAAAAGGCGAACATTATTTAACTTCATTCTTGGTCTACGGGAGTTTCACTTGTCGTTTTTTCCGGTAAATTATATTCAATCCTTAGTAGCAAGAGTGTTTAGTTAAAGAGGAATAGCCCTTCCAGATCTCTCTAGGTTTCCACATAGCCTTGATGTTAGCGGTGTAGAGAAAATAGCTCAAACGAAAAGCCCCAAATTAACTAAAATCTTATGAGAACCTAGGTGGTATATAAGTGTTTCGAATTCCGCTATGACGAAGGTTATATCAACACTTTCAGGCTCTCATTTAATTTATTGCAGGGTTTATCAGCAAATAATCATTAGCATAATATGACCACCGCTGCATCAGCTTGGTTTTGGAATTTTTTTTTTCCTCAACGCAACTTTGTGAAACTGCAACCTATAACTAGGAACAAAAGAAGTTTCTCGAGATCATGTGTATTTTATGGTAACTTGTCTGAATGAGTCTTAGGATTCCTTGCACGTTCTTACGGCAATCAGTAATATATATATATATATATATATATTTATTTATTTATTTATTTATTTACAGAAAGGAATCAATCTCTTACAGTCTTTTACACACGGAAAAATAGTTGACGGTNTATTTATTTATTTATTTATTTACAGAAAGGAATCAATCTCTTACAGTCTTTTACACACGGAAAAATAGTTGACGGTAGGTGAAGCAGCCAATGAACAACCGATAGTGACTGTATTGTATAGATAATTATAACTTGTGGAGCTGAGGTGAAAATAAACCACCAATTATTCAGATACTCACCCCATAATATGCGGGTACATTGACTTGCAAGCTAGCTATCACAGACCTACGTATACAAGAGCTTATCTGTCTTGGTATGTTGAGCACTTTCGAAAACCCTGCTTAAGGTCGACTTGTATGTCTACTGTGTATTCTTCCACCGTGTGTAAAATAAAAATTTATGTGTGACTGATCACTTTGTTCGTGTNACTTGTATGTCTACTGTGTATTCTTCCACCGTGTGTAAAATAAAAATTTATGTGTGACTGATCACTTTGTTCGTGCGTGTGTGAAGTTCAAACGTAGAGTTATCAGAAAAGTGTATATTTTAAAATTTTGCTGATTCTTAAACCTACGTGCATTAAGAAAACAAGATGTAAAAGGAATCATTTCAGAATTAATAAATGTTTACCTAGCAATTTTTATTTCATATTATTTAATGAAATTACTTTCCTACAGTCGTTACCAGCTCCACTGGACGCGTGGCATTTAGCTTGCCCGTTAAAATAATGCTTACAGAAGGGTCAGTGAAATTTCTCAAACGTAGTTTTCAGAACTGCTGAACTAACGGTGAACAAACACAAATACAGTTTCGACTACCTAGCACGGGATTAACTCCTTCGCTTCTTGCCAGGTTATGGTTGGTTCAAGGCCGCTCCATGTGCGTACATTAACCTGCGAAGCAGTAGAACATTTTAATAAAATATAAACGTGCTGAAATCTAGATTGTGCTCAAAGGGACACACGAAATTGTATTACTCCTATATGAAGGCTGGAGACCCGGAAATTTGGTGCATTTATATGGCAACAAGCCAAACTCCACGACATATGTGTTTACTCGCTTATCACTTAGTGGTTATTGTCTGATGCTCCAGTTTTGTCCCGTACTAGATAACCCGATGTTAGGTTTTTTTTCCTTGCAGGGAAGTCACTGGTTCGAATTCTCGATTGTTTGGGTTGCTACCTGCGTTTTAATTGAAAACTATGTATAATGTACAAGTGTTCGAAGTCAATTGAATTCGAAAAATTTCCGAGTTCCTTCTAACGACAGAAGAGCAAGTTTTAACTGTAAATACCGCACCTAAACATTACGGCCCTGCGCAAGGATAACGATGTCTGGTAAATGCCGTTCACCGTAAACTGAGCTGTTCACGGTAAATTTAAGATCTACTTGTATACACGTTGTGTATTCTTTCGCCTTATGTAAAATTAGCATTGCCATGGGCCTCGTCACTTTATTTATGCGTTGGTGAAGAGAAACTGTAAAATTATTAGAAAAGTAAATATTTCTTAAATGTGCTAATTATTACACTTTAATGCTTTAAAAAAAGCAGAAAGTGAAATAAATAATTCAAGTGATCACAAGGGATTACCTACAACTATATATTTGACGTTAATATAAGGAACTACTTTCCCTCCATCGTTACCAACTTTACTACGGGCACGTCACTCAGTGCGCTCGTTAAAATATATGCAAGTAGTACCACTGACGTTTCTTCAAAGGTTTTTTTTTAAGTGCTCACTTCATCGCGAACAATTTTTAAACAGCACTCATTCCATGTTAGAGAGAATAAAATAAATCAATTATTATTTGCAAATAATATTTTGACGGTGATACAAGAAATGTTGTTGTTAATGTGGCGGACGATTGTAGAATTTCGTGGATATATATGACAGCGTACATTTACGAAGAATGCCAAAAAAACTGCGTGATGGCTTGTGGTGGCAAGATAAGGGGTGTGCGAGAGAATGGTTCAAGGACTGTCACACACGCGGAATAAAAAGACGCAATGCGGAAACGAAGCGTTGCGCCGTCGGTGGAGAAAGTAGGGGTAAACACCTCGAAGAGGGGGGGAGGAGGGCTGTGGAGTGAGCGAGGAAGGGGACGCATCGCCCAAAGGGAAAGTGCGAGTCAAATAGCGAGGGAGACGACCCTTGTGTGTATGGCGAGAGTCGTGTAAGGGGGAGCTGCAGGACAGCGAAGTGCCTAACGGCAGCGACAACGACTGTTTCNGTGTGTATGGCGAGAGTCGTGTAAGGGGGAGCTGCAGGACAGCGAAGTGCCTAACGGCAGCGACAACGACTGTTTCAGGCAATCCTTTGAAGTAGCGCGCGCGGAACAAGGCATATTCGCATGCAGGCCGTGACTCGGCAGCCCTCTCCTTTCCACCCCCCACCAACCCTCAAGCTACGACAGCGCCGCTCCCAGACACAAAATTCCTCGCCACTAACGTCCCGCCAGCCGTGCTACAAGGTCACAAGTACACTACCACCTCAGAACCAAGAACGCATAAGTATAAGTAGCCTTTTAAAGCAAAAAGTATAACGTTATCCAATCTGGTTAGTGAGCTTTCAAAGGATTACTCGATAACAAATTTTACTGCTTTTCACATACGAATTTGTAACATTATATTTAGTTTCAGACACCGAATAAACTGTTTGATAAAGAAAGTAGAGGCCTAAGGAAACAGTTCAATAAAGAAGCTATCGTATCATGGGAATGTGGTTATCTGAAAGCAGCAACAATTATAATATGCTACTTTCAATTCTTGTGCGCATGTTGTCGAATAAATGTAGACATGTAATGTTGGGTTTTGTATTCTTACTNATATGCTACTTTCAATTCTTGTGCGCATGTTGTCGAATAAATGTAGACATGTAATGTTGGGTTTTGTATTCTTACTGTCAGATGCTTGTAAGAACCAACGGAATTACATAGGCGTTTTTTTTTTTCATATGCGGATGTTGATACCACTGTTTTGAGAGAGCAGTTTCTAGAATATTTTGAAAGAAAAACAACATTAGGTTAGACACGTTGATCCCTGTTTTTCCAATAGACCCTACGTGTTAGTTTTTATAGTGTATTTGTTAAAGTCGGGTAAAATCAGACATTTTTTAAGCATGTTTATGCCGATATCCTACATATATTCATTTTATTTCAAGTAATGATCTTGATAATCAATTAATCGTATACATTCTTCCATAGCGAAAACCTCTTATGAAGGGAGCACCATCTGCATCAGTGGCTGCATACCATCGTTCTGGATGGATCCAAGCACCACTATCTGTAACATGGTCCCTAAATTCCTGATGTTTGCCATACCTTCAGCGGAATCTCGTGTCCTTCTGATATGACATTGTCAACACACAGCCATGGGAAAAATGGTAATAGTATTGATTTGGTAAGACGGAGTTTTGTGTCTATTTTGTTCCTGCCACCGTATTCTGTATGGGACATTTATGGCGCCACCGAAAGCACATTACAGTGAAGAGGTAAGGCTACTAGAGCATGAAGAGCAGAGGGCACTGAGTCCTGTTGACACTGCAGGATGCTGGACACGGCCTACTTGAGAGTACAAAGATTCGACATAGCAGTTAATGGATTCAAATCGACCAAGAAATTTCCACTAAACAGGGGTAGCTTTTTGCCGCAAATTTCCTTTCTCTAGTTCTGACAGCAGCACGGCGTACATATGAGGATACCTTATTTCCATCCACATATACTGATAACAGAACACCATAGAGTCCTACTCTCATATTTCCTGTATCAAGCGCTTCGGTGCAACCCATAATTTGGCGAGTCCTTTTGACATATCCCAAGTCCCAACAGTTAATTAAACCTTCGACCACAAATCGAGGCCGCAAATCAGGAGTTTTCATAGTGATAATATAATCACCATACAAACAAGGCATAATCATATCTATGTCTAGTCCAAAAATACCTCTAGTTATGGAATGACGAAGGAAAAAGACGGATTCAAAATATAATGAAAATGACTTATATCATAAGGGATTCATCCAGTGACGACTTAAGTGTGTATGTTTAAACAGGCAGTGATGGATACATTAAATCATCAGGGCTGTACAAACCGGGGACTGAAAATGTAATATGCATATTTTGTGACGCAAAATGTTTGGAAGACCCTAGGGGAGGAGTGTGAATTGAGTATGTATTCTGCAATATGTGGGCCCAGGCTGAATGTGCAGGTCCAAAGAGTGACATATAGGTGTGTGTTTATTTTAAACCCACGTTATTTGCCTCGTGTGATGATATTTTTTGTAAGTGAAACACTAATATTTGTTCGTCGTGTATTTTGTAGCACTTCCACAGAACAGTTCTTCAAGGACTTGTGGTCACTATTACCACCCGATTTTCACATTCTAAAAATATTGCCATCAGCGGGGAAAAAAAAGTCATTTTTGCACCTAATATAGGATACGTAATTTTTTTATTTGCACAATACAGTCCACGTGAAATTCTGCAAATAATAACATTTCATTTAGTGTGTACTGTGAGAGACCCTAGGCGCATAAATGTAAATGGCATCACATAATCCTACCTTCTCTATACATAAGTATTTTACGCANCACCATACAAACAAGGCATAATCATATCTATGTCTAGTCCAAAAATACCTCTAGTTATGGAATGACGAAGGAAAAGAGACGGATTCAAAATATAATGAAAATGACTTATATCATAAGGGATTCATCCAGTGACGACTTAAGTGTGTATGTTTAAACAGGCAGTGATGGATACATTAAATCATCAGGGCTGTACAAACCGGGGACTGAAAATGTAATCTGCATATTTTGTGACGCAAAATGTTTGGAAGACCCTAGGGGAGGAGTGTGAATTGAGTATGTATTCTGCAATATGTGGGCCCAGGCTGAATGTGCAGGTCCAAAGAGTGACATATAGGTGTGTGTTTATTTTAAACCCACGTTATTTGCCTCGTGTGATGATATTTTTTGTAAGTGAAACGCTAATATNCGTTATTTGCCTCGTGTGATGATATTTTTTGTAAGTGAAACGCTAATATTTGTTCGTCGTGTATTTTGTAGCACTTCCACAGAACAGTTCTTCAAGGACTTATGGTCACTATTACCACCCGATTTTCACATTCTAAAAATATTGCCATCAGCGGGAAAAAAAAGTCATTTTTGCACCTAATATAGGATACGTAATTTTTTTATTTGCACAATACAGTCCACGTAAAATTCTGCAAATAATAACATTTCATTTAGTGTGAGAGACCCTAGGCGCATAAATGTAAATGGCATCACATAATCCTACCTTCTCTATACATAAGTATTTTACGCANTGTGAGAGACCCTAGGCGCATAAATGTAAATGGCATCACATAATCCTACCTTCTCTATACATAAGTATTTTACGCAAAAAAACATTTACCCAGTTTTAAATAAACTTTTCTTGCTATTACTACACATTGTGATGATTAAATACGCTTGTAAACAGTCTCTTTGGTCCGTCACTTCGAAATAGAGCACCACATGAAATACAAGAGACTTACGCTGTACGTTGTAATAAACACAATCTATTTCCGCCAAATTTGACACAGAATTAAAGAAATTTACTCTAAACATGCATAATTTTAGAACACCAGGCACTAATTTTCAAAATGGCAACTATGAAGGTATTTTATTTTAGAATGTAATAACATTGGACTTGTCGGAAAAAGTGTACTGCAGTTAACCTTTAAAATAAACCAGTTCATATAAACTGGTACATATTTTGTTAACTATTAAAGGAATCCACTTATTTTTTACACTATAAATCTGAACTTTTCTCTTTTTTCCGTTCTTTTATTTAGCGAACGTTATTAANGAATCCACTTATTTTTTACACTATAAATCTGAACTTTTCTCTTTTTTCCGTTCTTTTATTTAACGAACGTTATTAATTTATTATCACTATTTAAAACGTTTCCATATTACCCTGATTGCTTTGCGATCTCTATTTTTCTGCATCGAAGGAAAATCTGCATAGAGCGAAAATAAACTCTGTTCATATTTTTCATTTGTCAGTCGCTAGACAACCCGAGTGCAACAAGGACAAGCGATCTTCAAATGTTTACTCTAAGAAATTATTCGTAAAATTATCATATCAAAGGATACGAACGGTGAGAAAGTGCCAATGTTAAACCATTTTCCCATACACCCATGGTAGTTCTCCTACATTCGCTCACGAAACAGTCANGTTAAACCATTTTCCCATACACCCATGGTAGTTCTCCTACATTCGCTCACGAAACAGTCAAATGTGTAGGGAAATTCCTGACTATGCATGGTATCGACGCTAAACATTCCTGCAGTCGGCCACGTGGTATTATTTTCATTATATATCTATTTATATAGGTGAAAAACTTCCATTACAGTATACGAAGTTTACCAGAAAGTATTTTACAGTGATTCTTCCATTTCCATAGGCAGATATAACATGTTAGCACAGTTTTCCAATCCGGAAAAAAGTTGCCGTTTAAAATTAATACTAAAATACCTTCAAGTGCTACTTTGAAACCTTTGTTTAGCCTAGATAGTGACATTTTCACCTGAAAGAGGGGCTGATTGTCATACAAGCACTACGAAGATGTTTTTCGGCTTAAAGTTGGACAGTTAACTACTTTAGGGTTGTACTTTTTCTTAAACATGTCGTCATTTGTGTAAAACCATATTTGTGTCAGTTTTAAAATAATACATTTTAAAGTTGTGTGTATATGTTCTTGTGGTTTTTATTATCTTATCCACTCATTTGAGACTTGCATTTCTTGTTTTTTAAAGGAGCATGTACTTCAATGTAGACGTTTTAGATAAAATGAACTAGAACCTTTAAACGTTAATTTCCCACTCACTAAACGTTCTAGAATTTCATTTCGGTCGTGAAATTATACGACACTGATTGGAACCAAACTCGGTGAACTAGTTGTACCTTCCGAGAGTTTTACTACAATAGCACACAAAGTCTTTGGTACGTCATTTTGCGAAATAGTGCCAACTGTAAAATTAAACTTTTCCATTATATCTCGGGAATTTCTTAATCTATTCACACCATATCTGGCTTAAATTATTGCTCATATAAAATACCGTAAACCTATTCACGTTTATTTTATACCTATCTTCACAATGGTCGTTATATACATTATACCTAATTTTCTGTCTTAAAATGTTACATCTATCAAACAAATAGATTTATTTCAACGAACATTTGTAATGATAGTAGTAATAGATCATTCAGTTCATTTATTCGTATGTAAGGCTATTTTCCAAGATAAAGTCCTTTAAAAATTTAATAAATTACCGAAACTAATCTAAGAAAGAATACTGCATATGTGTCTTCTAAAATATTGCGTCGTTACAATGTTATTTGAACTTAACATCGTACTGAAGTATCTTCATTAACAATTTATACCACATTCTGCATACAAGAACACTATTATTTTAAGGTCACTTAAAATTTTTAAAAAAGTAGTTAATGACGTCAGCATCAAAAAAATGATTTCAATCAGTTAAGTGATACAATGGGTATGGAACGTAAGACTAAATCGATAACATCGCCGCTAGTGAGACAGTTGATTTTTATTGATACTTCTTTCAAATACAACTTATGTAGGCTTACATTATATCTAATAGATAATCGACCAATTACAACTATCTCTTGTGGAAAATTCTTTACGCTTGGGTGTTATTTTTGACACGTGATTCTCTATTTTCTATATAATTAAGAAATTAATTAAAACCAGTTGAATATCTGTTCAAAGGAATTTAGGCTTATAAAAATATATAAGTTAGTAATTGTTACTTTTGTGAAACTTTATTTATTATAGGCAACATTGTGAACGTGGTTAAATTAAAGTTTTTTTTGAGTGTGTGACCAGCAAAAAACTTTAAAATCACTGATTTCAGGTGAACAAAGAATTACTACAAAAAATGCGCGTAACTTGCTGTAATTAAATTTTTTTTGGGACAAATTAGTTAAGTATCAGTTAGATGTAGTTACTTCATAATTTGTATTTTTTGATCTCAGCGACAGAAATATTGCTTTTTTGAACAAAAGGGAAACATGAGAATATTCGTAGAAACATTCTTTCCTAGTATGTTAAATAATATCAAANTTGCTTTTTTGAACAAAAGGGAAACATGAGAATATTCGTAGAAACATTCTTTCCTAGTATGTTAAATAATATCAAACAGCAGGTTCTATTTGAAACAGAAATACCACGTGCGTTCGAATTCAAAAAAAGTAATAATAGCGGAGATGTGTTGCTTTGGTTGTGCAAGAAACGGAAATTTTAATACCACGAAGTTCGCGTGTAAAAGGCGCAGCCTCGGCTCTGATGGCTGCAACTGTCCCGTACTTTCATTAACATCTTTTACCTTGAGGGATGTGACGCCGCCCCACGCACAGGCTTTGAAACGCTCTTCATCAAACACGGCGGGGGCGCACTAAGGGGTTGTGTCCCCCGAGGGCTGTTACTCGCCCGCACACGCCACGTTACCCTGCATCGTACTTCCTGCGCTCACGGCCTCGCCAATATTGCCAACCGAACGACCGATCATTCCCTCAATAACGTCCACCCTTTAAAACACCTCAACCGTAGAAACGAATAAAGTTTACAGTGCGTGTCCCGACAAAGACGTCCCGCTTCTTGGAAGGGCCTTTTCCTGGGGCATTTGTTGTGTGTTACAGAAAAATAGTTCACAAACTAACAGCAGTATTAATGACAAATAATTGTATGGTATTCTAAGCGCTGGAGACTGTATAAACACAGAAACCAGTTTACAAGTGACAACTGTCAAACAGCGAGTTAGTGAGAATTTCTCAGTCTTAGAGAAACAGCAGTAATGAAAGAAAAATTCTGACACCGTTACCCCGAGTGTGTAAAACATGGATATTGGCAACAAATTGTGCGACAGCTATGTGTGGTGATTCAGTTTGACGTTTTTAAGTACTGTCTCAGTTTCATTTTCATAGAAAATTTGCAGGTTTGCCCAAGAATAAATGCTTTTTTTTTGCTCTGCAAACAGTCTAAAAGAAACCATGTAGATAACTATTATCGTTAAACTTGCAAGTTGGTGTAATGAATGACCATAACAGGAGCCTCATTTTTCAAANCCATGTAGATAACTATTATCGTTAAACTTGCAAGTTGGTGTAATGAATGACCATAACAGGAGCCTCATTTTTCAAATGGCAAAAAATGAACATTTTACATACCGAATTTACAAATAGCACTTCATTTAGAGGTTTATTTACTTTTTTTAACTCCTGTGTATGGTGACTTCGTGTATCTAATGCCAACGAGGAACTAGATTTTGCATAACGAACTCAATCCCTTTCTGTTTCGTTTATTACTATTCCACTATTAAAAGCGGCACTGAGTTTATTTGTTGGATTCAGCAATAAGTAATTGTTATTACGATAATTAAAAAAATAATATATTATTACATAGCATTTTATATTTTCAGTTAATGAGATTCAATAATAGGAACATGATTGGTAGTTATGGGAAAAACTGCGATCTGTTACTACAATTTAATTCTTCCTACTTTCTTTCTTTAAAATGCGCCAACACGTGAATTATGAATTTTTTTTTATAATTTAAAGGTACGTTTTCCAACCATAATAATACCTTTTATTACTTATGAAAAAATGAATTTTGCGTAATAATAAATTACAGTAAAATTATGCTAATTTGCTTGAAATCCTAGAACCCTATATGTCTCTGAATTTGCGACTGCCATGTAAATGTCCTATAGGTTTATCACGCAACAACAAACTGAAAGAAGCTGACCTTTCGTCTCCCGTGGGTGGATATCTCTGTTGTTTACAAACAAATTTTTAAAAATCGCATGTTGGTGTTGAACAAGTGAAATAATCGATTTTTTTTAAATTATTTCCAGGACAGATTTTTTTTTCTGATTTAAATTTGGCCCGGGAAACGTAACGCTTTAGACAAATTAGGTTTAGTAAAATGAAAAAAGAATATTTTAATAGCAAAAACGTTTAAGAATTAAGAGTGGAGAAATTTATTTCAGTGCCATACCCAACTCACGTTTAAAACTGTTTACCCCATTTAAAAATTGTAAATAATACAGAAAAAAAGGTTGGTATCACTTGAATTACAATTTGTGTCTTCTTAACTTGCCTATTGTGAAGAAAAATGCTGCGATGTTAAATAACAAGTATGCGCAATTCTGTTATAACCAATCACAGTTCTAAGCTACCCATTTAGGTAGGTCATAACGTTTACAAAGAGTAACAACTACAGTTTTCTGATAAATAAAACAAGTATATAATGAAATTAAATCTTATATTTATGGTTTGGTTTTCCATCTGCAGCTAAATGATAAATGTGTAAAAAAAAGTAAGATTTCTATTTAGTCAAAATTTTGAGCTTATTCTGATATGATATGTTTCTTCTTGATACACTCCATCAAAAAAACACATTGCATTTTTCATGTTCAATTTTGTACGTTAGCATTTTCTATTGTACATCACTATGTTTAGCTCAACACCGATTTATAACAATATCTTTTCGCAGTTGAAAGAAAACAGCGAAACATTCGTTTCTTAAACATGTCGTTCTTACAAATTACGAAATAACCAATATTTGCGTGTAGGGGTGCATAAAGGTGTCACTCAATGTACAGTAAGCTGTGTCAGTATTAAAAAAAACCAAAAGTGGATGAAATAATTTCAGTAGTCACAAATGTTAACCTAATAATTTTTATTAAAGTTTTAAGACATGGAACTACTTTCCATCCGTCGTTACCAACTTAACTGGCTGCATGCCAGTCAGCGCACCNCCATGTAGATAACTATTATCGTTAAACTTGCAAGTTGGTGTAATGAATGACCATAACAGGAGCCTCATTTTTCAAGTGGCAAAAAATGAACATTTTACATACCGAATTTACAAATAGCACTTCATTAGAGGTTTATTTACTTTTTTTAACTCCTGTGTATGGTGACTTCGTGTATCTAATGCCAACGAGGAACTAGATTTTGCATAACGAACTCAATCCCTTTCTGTTTCGTTTATTACTATTCCACTATTAAAAGCGGCACTGAGTTTATTTGTTGGATTCAGCAATAAGTAATTGTTATTACGATAATTAAAAAAATAATATATTATTACATAGCATTTTATATTTTCAGTTAATGAGATTCAATAATAGGAACATGATTGGTAGTTATGGGAAAAACTGCGATCTGTTACTACAATTTAATTCTTCCTACTTTCTTTCTTTAAAATGCGCCAACACGTGAATTATGAATTTTTTTTATAATTTAAAGGTACGTTTTCCAACCATAATAATACCTTTTATTACTTATAAAAAAATGAATTTTGCGTAATAATAAATTACAGTAAAATTATGCTAATTTGCTTGAAATCGTAGAACCCTATATGTCTCTGAATTTGCGACTGCCATGTAAATGTCCTATAGGTTTATCACGCAACAACAAACTGAAAGAAGCTGACCTTTCGTCTCCCGTGGGTGGATATCTCTGTTGTTTACAAACAAATTTGTAAAAATCGCATGTCTGTGTTGAACAAGTGAAATAATCGATTTTTTTTTAATTATTTCCAGGACAGATTTTTTTTTTCTGATTTAAATTTGGCACGGGAAACGTAACGCTTTAGACAAATTAGGTTTAGTAAAATGAAAAAAGAATATTTTAATAGCAAAAACGTTTAAGAATTAAGGGTGGAGAAATTTATTTCAGTGCCATACCCAACTCACGTTTTAAACTGTTTACCCCATTTAAAAATTGTAAATAATACAGAAAAAAAGGTTGGTATCACTTGAATTACAATTTGTGTCTTCTTAACTTGCCTATTGTGAAGAAAAATGCTGCGATGTTAAATAACAAGTATGCGCAATTCTGTTATAACCAATCACAGTTCTAAGCTACCCATTTAGGTAGGTCATAACGTTTACAAAGAGTAACAACTACAGTTTTCTGATAAATAAAACAAGTATATAATGAAATTAAATCTTATATTTATGGTTTGGTTTTCCATCTGCAGCTAAATGACAAATGTGTAAAAAAAGTAAGATTTCTATTTAGTCAAAATTTTGAGCTTATTTTGATATGATATTTTTTTTCTTGATACACTCCATCAAAAAAACACATTGCATTTTTCATGTTCAATTTTGTACGTTAGCATTTTCTATTGTACATCGCTATGTTTAGCTCAACACCGATTTATAACAATATCTTTTCGCAGTTGAAATAAAACAGCGAAACATTCGTTTCTTAGACATGTCGTTCTTACAAATTACGAAATAACCAATATTTGCGTGTAGGGGTCTATAAAGGTGTCACTCAATGTACAGTAAGCTGTGTCTGTATTAAAAAACCAAAAGTGGATGAAATAATTTCAGTAGTCACAAATGTTAACCTAATAATTTTGATTAAAGTTTTAAGACATGGAACTACTTTCCATCCGTCGTTACCAACTTAACTGGCTGCATGCCAGTCAGCGCACCCGTTAAAATACACGCAGGTTATGGCGGTGACATTTTGCAAGGGTTGGTATCAAAAGTCCTCACTTTACCGTGAACAGTCTTTAGAAATTTTTAAGGCGACACCTAGTGTGAAACCGGATGAGTGAAAGGATATTGTTCAAATTAATTTATGCGTGCCTCAGGCACCTGTTACGAGTTCATTTTCAAAGAAAATAAAAAACTTAGTCCATCTTTAACCGTGCTGCGTTTAAACAAAACGTTTTTTTATTTTATTTAAATTTTTGATACTCTGGAAGTTGCAGGTAAATTAAGATTTAAAGACTCTACAAAATCACGTAAGCACAAACTCTTATCATTACACTCCTACTTGCTCTATTGTAGTATGGTTATTCTCTTCAAAGGGCAGAAAGTTTTCTGTTTGTTTTAAAACACCATTGTGAAACGCAGATTAGACACTCCTAAAATAATTCGACATATAAAACTCTGTCCTTTAGCTCGGCCATTCCCACACCATGCAGCGATCTTTACAAAATACGAATACATCGAAAATAATTTTAATCTCGCCACTGTCGTGAAAGCGAGTTAAGTGAGGCGTGGTTTGTGTAACGTACTTAGCTAAACTTACATCTTAAACTGCGACGAATGTTTCCAAGGCTTGCCTAGGAAACTGAACACAGAACATCGTCAGAACGTGCCATTGTCACCTGCCACACAGGTAACATGGCTAGATTCCTCTGACGGTTACTTTCAACTTTTATGAAGCCCTGCTAAAGTTCTACTTCCAGGATATTCCACCACCTAATGCAAACAAAACTTAACCGAGTCTATAAAATCACACCAAAAGGAAAAAGTACCGCATTCGTGTACCCTCAGTGTAAAAATATTTTCCACAATAACTTTTTTTACTAAATATTGCAAGCTCACCTTTTTTATCACTGTTTTAAAACATGTTAATTCTAAATAACATTNCACCACCTAATGCAAACAAAACTTAACCGAGTCTATAAAATCACACCAAAAGGAAAAAGTACCGCATTCGTGTACACTCAGTGTAAACATATTTTCCACGATAACTTTTTTTACTAAATATTGCAAGCTCACCTTTTTTATCACTGTTTTAAAACATGTTAATTCTAAATAACATTTCTGTTTAACCAACAATAAGGTATATAATTTTTTTTAAACAAGTATAAAATGTTTGTGATACATAACATAATTAGGAAACAAAAACGTAATAAATTATGTGATTGTTCACATGTTTGATTTCGAAAGTGTGAAGAAACAACGAATAGACCATTGAAGAGTTGTTCAGAGTAATATGCTTAACGTTTAGCCCATTCACGGTTTCTTCGGATGATTTGAAACGAACGGTTGAAAAATTATGTTTGGAGTAACATGTCAACCTGCTTCTTAAATAACTTGTATATCTAAAATATATAACACTTATTAACTGTGAAGTATTGTATTATTGAATAAATAAAATATTAACTTAATATTTTCTATAACTTGATATATTTATATCGTATTATGCATTAATTAAGCCAGCGAGGGCAAAGATGTGTTGGCAAAGGCTAGTATAAAATGGTTATCAGTTAAAATATATTTTTAACCTGGATGTTTAGTATGCTCTTTGTAAATTAAACGTTGCCTATTGATATATTGAAATTTTTAGGTAGCACTGAAGAAAGCATATAATAAATTCTTACAGTAAAAATTTCAACGCAAATTACGGCGTGTAGACCCTAGTGACATGGTGTTCTTTTTCCTTACGAATAAGAAACATAAATAGGTGGAGAGGAGCTTGTCGCTCTCTCTCTCTCTCTCTCTCTCTCTCTCTCTCTATTTGTATTTCTTGGGAAGTTTCGCACCGCTAGTAGTAGCAGGAAACTTGTGCAGGTTTTCAGTTTTAGAATATTTGCAAAAATAATGATTTTTGATTTTTTTATATACAACTTAAACGAAATTTAATTTTTTAAATAATTATTATAATACTTTTATATGAGGTGGCGGAACTGTTACAAATCCGAAGTTGCAGAAGTGACTGCTGGCAACATGACATGGCGTGTTGCTGAACGAAGCGTTAATTTCTCGTCTTGTGAAAAATACTTAAAATCATTACATAAATTTGTACACGTTGTGTTTTTTAAACCTACCTATACAAGTAACGATGTTGTGATAAATGTCTTTTCCGCGGCAGGAATAAATACACTGCAACGTGCATCATGACCGCTGTGTGTGTGTGTGTGTGTGTGTGTGATTGAAAATATTAGATTTGCGAAATTTACACGTTTTAACCGTAAACTTGTTTTACGACGAAATTAATTTTTTGAAATTCACGTCTGTATGTTTTATTACAACTTTGTAACTTTGCGCGATGTGTTTGTAACATAACATTGTGTAACGTGCTTACGCTTCTGCGATTTTAGTGTTTGCCACAATCCCAACAAAATACTAAGTCCAGCAAGATAAATTAAAATAAATGTTGAAATAAACCTAAAAACAGCCAGTACCAAAGCATAGAAATATGAGCGGGATAAAAGTTACTGTAGGTCTATTCGTGTGAATGTTCAACGCTATATTTTAAGTTTGTCGCTGCTACGTACAAACAATAAGCGACATGAGTTGCATGCTTGAATTTACTGTGTCTTTTCGTGGCAGTTATTTCAACGAAATAACCCAACACCTATCAATAACAAGAGGTTAAACACTACAGTTATTTCCACTGCAGTTCTATCAGGGTTAGTCACAGCGAAATATTAACGTGTATTACGTGTAATGTGCTATCTCGTGTATTAAAAATATGTTATCAATGTAAAATAATAACCGTAGGAACTATCGTCAACACAGAAATTGTTAAAAAGTCATAAAGCTGACCTAATATAATATGGTTATAGGCCTAAATTATGAAAATTCGTACAAAACTCTCTTTGAAAAAATTACAAAATTAATTGAAAAGTTGAAAACAGCAAACTAAGCATTTTAAAGTTAAAACGTAAAAGTCAAATGGCAGTTTTTATGTTTGCATGTAGCGGAAGGATACGTAATCGGTAACCGAATCAGAATTTTAGCAGGGCTTCAAGAACGTGCGAAGTGACCGTGAATGGCGTATAATGGAAGTCGTACGACAGTAACATTTGTGATACGTATAGAATTTAAAGTCATAGGCTTCAAGATTTTGAACTGCTTTTTCTACTTGCTATATTTTAAGAAACAAAAGATTATATGAAAAACTGTACATTTAGATATTTTCGGTTAGTAACGAAACCTGCGTCCTATAAAGCACAAAGGAAGTACACTGTATGATTCACGAGAGCCTTATTAAGGTAAAAGCTGGAAGTAAACATTTGTGTTGAATGCATAATGGCCTCTATATTCCTATAAATATAGGATTATTATCATGCTGCACAAATAAATGTGTCAATAATTAATACAATTTATGTTATTTTAGACAACTTTGCAAATAAAAAAGTTCTTGACTCTTGAAATTGCACGCACAGTAAAACTCACTCACGTTGTCGATTTTATATAAAGTACGCGAGTATTCACATAAACGGAAACGAAATTAAAATTCAGGTACAATTTTTGTGAATGTTAAGTCGCATCTAATTAATTTCAACTTCAAAGAGAGCGAGGGAACGAATACTTTACCATTCAAAAGGAAAAAAAGAAAATCATATTACCTTTTTATATCACGGAATAAATGCCGCAAGGCCTTTTGAGAACGGANTTCAAAAGGAAAAAAAGAAAATCATATTACCTTTTTATATCACGGAATAAATGCCGCAAGGCCTTTTGAGAACGGAGCATTTCAAATGAAGAAGCTTAAGTCCAGATCGCAAGCTTTTATTATTTTCCGCTCTTGAGGCTTTATATGCTTGAATAATCAAACCCTGACATATAGACGATGAACGGTGCTTTTACTGCAACAGCAGTATTTTATTTCCAGTCAATGTTGTTGCAAACTCTGGTTCTACGTATTTTTCTCCTGGCTGCATTTGGTTACATGCAATANTTTATTTCCAGTCAATGTTGTTGCAAACTCTGGTTCTACGTATTTTTCTCCTGGCTGCATTTGGTTACATGCAATAAAACCACACATTTCCTACTGTACTCAAAATAACAAAATTTTTAAAAGTACTCAACTATCATTTAATAATTACAAACATTTATTCTAATACTTTTCTCCTGTCGTCCCAGTCATTCCATAAACACTTTATGCGTGTGTTAAGTTTTTAAAAAATTTCTACCTCCAGTTGGTATACGACTGTCTATGATTTGTTACCAATATGTAAAATGCACTCAAATTTGTTTCTACTTTTACAAGAAAAATCCTTGGAAACACAGTTGCTAAGAAAATCCTTTGTGAAACTGTAAACAATTTTTTTGTAAAATCTGCAAAACATATATTTGTAATATTACAAATTATAGCCTTGTATTACAACTTACATAATTGAGAAGTGGACATGAATTTTTTTTCTTCTAGACAACAAATGCGATTAAATAATAATAACAGAGAATATCTAGAAAAAATATTTCGAAATACAATTAACCAGCACAGAGATCAGAACCGCCACCCCCTGTGATAATCGACTGCACATTCAACGACAAGACCAAGTCGACATACATGATAAACGCTTATTTTTATAGTAAATATAGCTTCAAGTACAAAAAAAATATTAAGGAAGTTATTAGATCGAGAAGGATGCATTTATTTCATTTTAAGAGGTCTATTTTTGAGGTGAGAGATTTGGACGGCTCTTAACAACGACGTCGATTTAAGAGTTCTGTGTAGCTAGGAAAAATTAACATTTAATGAATAATACGATCACGTTTTATTGAAACTGTTGTTTCATTATGAGTGTTTGAGTTGTTTTAAGTGTTTTACAATATTCAAACTTGCGATACATTTATTTTTGTACGCAACTACGCTTTGCATCTTCCATAGTTTTTGCACAAACAGCAATATACGGTTTTTGCNGTACGCAACTACGCTTTGCATCTTCCATAGTTTTTGCACAAACAGCAATATACGGTTTTTGCGTTGTAGAGTGTCCGCCATTTTGCTGAAGCTAGTGGATCCGGGTTAGCATAGTAAAAAAATTTCTTGAGGTATATTACAAACACGGCCCTTGAAGTTTTACAAGAGACAAGGTTTACAAGAGAAATCTTTGTATTGTTGCAAGCATTTGGAAAATTATCAACAATTTCTTAGTAAGAGCTACAACATTNCAAGAGAAATCTTTGTATTGTTGCAAGCATTTGGAAAATTATCAACAATTTCTTAGTAAGAGCTACAACATTTTTGACGTGACAACGTCTTAAATTAGGTTGCGGCTGGGAGTCACTTATGAAAAAGTGTAACGCTCGGTAACGTTACGATGAGTCACCGAGGAGGGGTAATCAAGGGAGGGAAATGAGGGGAGGAAACAGGAGGGGAGCCGAGCCGGCCAAGGAGAAAGCCACCTTGCATGGAAGCAATTCCAAAGACGAACGACGCGGTGGAGCTAGCGTCGCAGTTTTACAATTAATAAATGTAATTAGACGAACCACAAGGAAATTAATAACGCGCTTGATAAATAAAGACGCTCTCGCATTACTAAAAAAATATGTTTAATGAATATTCGTTGCAGTGACAGATATTGTGTTTTTGACGTGACAACGTCTTAAATTAGGTTGCGGCTGGGAGTCACTTATGAAAAAGTGTAACGCTCGGTAACGTTACGATGAGTCACCGAACGAGAGAGAGGCCCGCCGAATGCCTTGCGTCTCTCTCCCACTCAACTATGATCGGTCTGCCGCGCGCGCAGCACTACGTTGTCACGTAAAATCTTCGCCCGTAAAACCGACTTTACAGGCAACCATTTTTTTACAGTTTAGGCAAGATTGGTTACCATTAGAGGCCAATAACTCGTTTATTCCACTATGCATGAATATACTATACATACTAACTGTACGAATTTGTTAATATAGTAGGTTTTGTAAAGCCTGATGCACAGTTATACGACAAAAAATATTCATAATACGAAATTATATACATGTATTAAAATACGAGGTTATTATATGAAAGAGTACAGTAAAATAAACCGACGAGAGAAGTGGAATAGATAAATCAGAGAAATAAAACAAGTCCACCACCTAAGAACTGATAAGGTTATGTTCTCAGTTCTCGCTGTTAAATACACTGTTTAATAGGTTTTGATTATATTTTCTCGTATTATTTGAAGGTATAATCAAAATTCTGCATTATTCAATGCCATTAAATCCTAAAATGAAATAGGCTAAACAGGCGTGTATTACATGATTTATTCATCTGACATTTTATTGTACTGAAACAGAAATGTTATAAAAGTAATTGTTTTTCGTTAAAAATTTAGGTGTCGTTAATTATTAATTTAATAATATTAGTTTTACCAAAACATTAATTTACTCCTGGCGATTAAAAAGTAGAAGGAATAAATGATGGCGGCTGGTGCTACAAACTCAAGTACGATAACATACGTAAAACGGCACACTCGTCCGGGTATTATTAAGGATAAAAACCTGGAATATGATCCGGAGTTATCGCCTTAACGACTTCGGAAAATCGAAATCACACATTGCCGAAGGGCCTGGCTAATAAACTACTAGACTGCTTTCCGTGCTGGCCGGTGCTTATTATGACGCATTTCAACAAAAATGTTTGCGTAGGTAATGTTAAGTCAGAGCCAATGTTTATGTTGACAATTTCCCTCGTGTTGCATCTGTGTCCATTCGGCGTGACACGCTAGGTTGATGAATGGACGTCATCAGTTCGATTTCGCACTAGAAATTTCGAGTGCCTGACATAAGCGGTTGTCAGGTGAAACCCAGTCCATAAAGCACTTCATGTTAGCCTGTAAACCCTCGCTTGGCGGAGTACGGTAACTCTACAGTAAAGTACGTACACAGATATGAACTTACGTCACGCTTCCTTCGATGTGGTTGTACGCTTTATAATCTATTCGCGGTTTCTTCACACATTTTGAATCAAACTTTAAAAAATTACACCATATAATACATTACATGTTTGGTTGTTTCCTACTTATGTTATGTATCACAAGCGTTTTATAACCATGTTAACATTAAAGTTCCTTGGTTTTGGTTAAATTGAAAAAGTAATTTATATTTTATCTATAAATTATGCATGTTTCATTTATAGTTGATAAGAATTAAAAACAGTGAGTAAATAGGTGGGTTGGTAATGCTTAATAATAAATAAAACTCATGCAATATATTATTAAAGTGAATGCGTTCTTTTTGCGGTGCGTTGTTCCATTGGTGTAATTTGCTAGACTCGGATAAGCTTTGATTGCATGGGGTGGAGGAATATCCTGGAAGTAGAACTTTAGCAGGGCTTCAGAAAAGTTGGAAGTATCCCTGAATGGTCTATAACTGATATGCGGCACCAGTCTCGTAATGACCTCGTGTCCGACAGACAAGTGCGTTCTGCAAAAAATTCCTTATCGGGTGCACTGCTATTTTTTTCTTTAAATTTTTGCAAGAAGTTATTCGGAAAATAGTTTTCAAAGATATTTTGTGACAATGCAAATAAATTAGAGTCGATTCCGCAAAAACTAAGTTTGGGATTTGTGAAGCCAGTGTTGAATATTAACACGCAAGTGTTGTAGTTACTCTACACGTTATTTATAAACACTCGAGCTACATTAACCATTTTGTATGTTTTCTAAAACGAAGTTATTTAAATATATACTACTTAAGCTATAGAGTTCAAGAAAATCTTTGGCAACTAATTTTAAAATGATTTATTTTACAAATACCAAAATATGCAGTATAAGGGTCTGTGCATTCTGAACTATTCTGTAGTCCCACAGAGCTGGTTGCGGAAAGAACTTACGTACCTGACATGAAGCCTGGTGATGGCAGCGTCTGACCTACCGTCTGTATTGGCATAATGTCTGTAGGTATAACTGTTACAGTACACGAATTACATTTGCATTAATATTCCCTCTCTGTAGAAAGCAAGATATTGATGTTGCAACCGATCCTGTTCACTAGACTCATTCCGAAATCACCTTCCGCTATGACTGTTAGAAAGACGCTCCATAATGTTCCAGTGAAAGGATTTCAAAATATCTTACGTTGTCCGAGCATAGTGAGGTGACGCATTATTGTGTCGGAGCACAATCCCTCTGGGCAGAGACAACATCAAAAATTAAACTCCCTTCGCGTGCAGTAAACTAAATATTACTGCGGAAAACATACTTACTGATAGACCATCGTACATCCCTGCACCAGACAATACCGGTGCACTCCCTCACAAAGGGTAGGCTCGTGCACGCTTCTTCCAAAAACGTGACGCCATTTACATTCCCTGCGGACCCGGGACAGAGTTCTGCGTGTGGGAAACTAAGCAGACGTTGCCGTTAGACGGCGGGTTTCCTCGTGGTGCTCGTGTCCTCCGTTCAACTCACATCACCGTTACTTTGTTGGTGCTTAAGACTTAATGTGAAAGGTCCTCCAAATTTGTCAAAAAGACATTTACGTCGTCTATCCGTGCTTTGCTTTCTTTTTTTTTTGTTACAACTCCCAGTTAGCGGATTTGCAATTTCATGAAAGTGTTATCAAGATGTTTAAAACAAACTAAAATGCTCTCACTATAGCTGAGCTCACTTACCTGAACTAGTTGATTACACGCACTCTTCCGTTTGCAGTGTTTGGCGCTGAACGTCGAATAAGGCACAGCTATGAGTGATTGATTTTAAAAATATTGAAGGCGGTTTTAGTTTGTACACTCTAAACTTGATACAGTGAGAAATGAGTGAAATTAGTGAAAAAAGTGAGAAATGAGCAACTGATAATCATTGTCAGATAACGAGTTAATATAGTGGCTGAATTTCACTGATTTATTTGTTATTTCTCACTGAATGTCACGAATTCCACAGCTGTAAATAACTTGTTCCTTGTTATTTTGCTTGATTCGCNGTCACGAATTCCACAGCTGTAAATAACTTGTTCCTTGTTATTTTGCTTGATTCGCCGGTCAGCAGTAGCTTAAGAACTGACTTTCAGTGAATGTTATTTCACTGACTGATACCACTGATTTGGACTTAACCGTGTAAGCCGTCTCTGGTTAATCTAATAATAAATAATTATAATTGCTTTTATTTCTTACCGCGTTATTTCAATAATAAACCAAAACACGTACATTTTTATCAAATTTGCATTAACCACACAGATACATGGTAGCTACGACCCAATGCAATGCCTCAGCAAAATTTTTCCACAGCAAAACCCAACATCTATAAATTGAAAAGCGTTCATAAGTAAAACCTGCGCGCATGTCAACCTNAAATTTTTCCACAGCAAAACCCAACATCTATAAATTGAAAAGCGTTCATAAGTAAAACCTGCGCGCATGTCAACCTACTGATGTTGCGTAAAAGGCACTGAAATATGTAATCAATTCGGCTGATTTACAGCAAACACTTTTCAACTGAACGAGAGGGAAATGTTCTTAAGATTTTCATAAAAATTGGAATAAGGTAAATACGTGACTCTGCTGCCCTAAAACACCAGGTGATATTGCCCAAGTATGATTTCGGCCAGGAACGCAAAACTGACAATTATATTATATAATATATAATATATAATAATAATATAAAACATACATATGCATGTATTTACAGACATGCCGCCAAGAACAACCCTTTATATCGGAATATGTCAGTGTTGAAGCGACCGGGGTGGAAGCATGTTTCATATGTAACGCTCCCAGCTATGGTGGAGGGGGAAGGTAGTATTTTTTCGCTGCGGGGTGCCG